>CAEGAE010041697.1:0-86634 GCA_903067095.1 Girardinus metallicus
TAGTAGGGCCCTACTAGATAGCCGGCTAAGGAGCCGTGTCCGGCTATCTAGTAGGGCCCTACTAGATAGCCGGCTAAAGAGCCGTGTCCGGCTATCTAGTAGGGCACTAGATAATTTAGGCATATTTTTCATGTTTTAACCTCAATAATATGGACTTTCATCGTGAATAAAGTAAGAATATACTATATTTTAGGCTTTACCTTCAGCTATATTTAGCGGAGAACGAGATGAACTTCCAGGAACCAATAGCTAATAAGAGCTAACGAGGCTAACGAGGTAGCTCTAACAGTGCTCGGCAGAAAAACTGAAGTTTACTTACTTCTCCGACTTCCAGCTTAGAAGTCGGATGATAAACAGCAATTCTATCTGCAAAGGGGTTTGTTTCAAGTTCGTATCTATTACTTTTCCGGTGTTAACCACCAAAAACTCTCACGCTGCACAGCTTAACAGTCTCTTCCTCATGGCGGCTCTCTCCCTCACACACAAACATACTGCAGACACGGGGAAGGAAGAAGGGCGGGACTTACAGCAGCATTCTGTATTCTGATTGGTTGATACACACCGGAAACTAAACTTGCTATTGGCTTGGTAGACTACCTCGCTTCCGTAATATATGTTTTTTAAAGAGACATTCCCATTTTATGTGGGTTATACAATGTCATGCGATGTGTTCCTATGCTGGAAGGTGTACGTTGAAAAGACAGCAACATGGCTGTTACAGTCTGGAAAATAATCCCAGTATTTTCCAAAAATATGTATAAAAAATGTATATGTTTGTCCCTTTTTTATATACTTCTTTCTTTCCTTCCTTGAGTCCTTTGTATCTCTTGTCCACTTTTTTTTTTAAATCTCCTTTTATAGTTGCTTGTATCTTACCCTTCTTCCTTCCTGTAACTTTTCTTCCTCCCTTCTGTAATTAGTGTCATTATTTTCTTTTATCATTCCCTCATTTTGTTTGTGATCTGCCTCTTTCCGTTGTTCCTCTACATGCATCATTCCTTTCTTTCTTTCTGTCTTTCTTTTTTGTGTCTCTGTGATGGACCATTGACTTGTCTTGGGTTTACACTACCTGCTCCCCAAAGACCCCTGGCGAAAGGTATCAGGCCTCTTGAGACTCTACATGGAGTAGTCGTACTAGACAATAGACGGAAGAGTCTTTAAAACCTGCCCACCATGAAAATACCCACGCGCTGTAAAATAAATTATAGAATTATGTGGAGTTTTGACATGACAAATGTGTAGAAACTCTGCAATAATTTTCAAAATACTAAAAAAAAACAAACAAAAAAAGAAACAATGTGTCTTAATTTTCTGAGCGGTCCAATTCTAACTTTACCTATATATCTAGTAAAATGCAAATCACAGTGAGGTGTCATCAAGGACATGGTTACATTTAACAGAGTCTGATGTGATTAGTGCAGGGGCCCTATCGGCTGCTCCCCTTTGTGTTTAGTCACAGCTTTGACAGAACAGGGCTTATAAACTCAGTTTGCTCCTTTAGCGTCTGTCATGTTGTTTACAGCTGGAGCTCTCCTCGCACTCTTACTCTTAATCCTTCTCTCCTCTACGCTCTTGAAAGCGCAAACACAGCACTGTCGGTCTCCCCCAATAAAAGAGGCTCTACTCTGACTTTGATATTACAAAGGCAGAGCCCCCCCAACATGCACATTCTCCGAGATCCAGACACAGGAGCTGTTTAGTTCCACACGTGGGCTATAATAAGTCATGAGTGAAGTTTGCGATTCATGAAAGCTCGCGCTGTGGCTGTATCTCCACAGTTGGTGAATAGCCCTGTCAAAGGAACCCTATGAAGGGCACTTTGAAGGATTTTATTTTGACTAGAGTTCATTTGGAAGTAAGAAATGAAATTTCAAATCTGATTTAATAAACAGCACAAGCTGAAATCCAAGCTGAAAACTACACAAGTTCAGCTTTTTTTCCCCAAGAATTTCACATATTGAAATAAAATAATCTTCTCTATTTGGTTTTCGTTCTTATTCCAAGCTCCTAATAAAAACAGCGGAGCTCCACCTCCATCTTGTGGTAACTCGAAATTATTACAACCTGAATTTATCATCATCCTAATAATGTTGACCCAAAACAAAAAAAGCCTCATCTATTTCATGCATCATTAGCAGGCATCAACCACTGACAATAATGAGGATAATTGGATTTTAAATGAACACAGTTTATAATTTGCTCTGGAGATTGATGGGGATTACCTTCATGTTTCTGAAATCAACCAGAACACCTGCCTGTTCAGAAAAACTCAAAAACATACAAGGTGAAATATGAACATGTGACTCACGATTGGAATTTTGTGGGAAAATCTTGAAGCTTTTTTGTTCAAACACGCTTCAAACAATCTGGAAACTCAAAACAGCTTAAAGAAACAAACCCTAAAACTCGAACAATAGGTTACATAGCAATAATTTTTGTCATTATAGTGGATTAAATGATAAATAGCTCTTAGATATTTCACCTTCTGTTATGTTTTTCTTAGCTGGAGCAGCAGCCAACAGAGGCCAGTATGCTCAGGCAGAAAAGGAGAACAAGATGGAAAAGCAGGGGACAGGTCAGATAGCTGAGTCATATCAGCCCAAACCCAAAGAAATAGTAAAAAAAAAAAAAACTGCAATTCCAAGTTAAATTGTTTCAAGAAAATGTGTCAAACTAAAGGCCCATAACTATTTATGTGCTCTCTCGACTCTAAAAGGTGACATAAATGCAAGTTTCTAGATAAACGTTTTATCAGTTAAATCTAAGCAGTTTTTATCTATGCTCTGCCAAATTTCATCAATGTGAAAAGGCTACCTAATATGCTTTGTTGAACAGACATGGATAGATTTATGCAAAACATGTTTGTCATATTTTTTTTTGCACAGAATCCTCCTTAAATAATGAGATCTTGGTCTGCTCAGTTCTGTCTATTTTTAGCTCCTTTAGGGGCTCCTGTCACTTTAAATCCAAAGAAGCTGCTGCCTCCTCCCAACTCAGGGTTTACATTACTGGATATGGCAGCAAACAGATGCATAATTAGACAATCTTTTTGTTTTTTTCCTTAAAATGGATTCTAATTTTACAATGTTGGTTGCCTAAAAAATAATCTTGACTCTAAATATGCCTTTATTTTAGATTTGTTCATGTACAAATGATTACTTGATCTTTTATGTTTGGGGAAGTACAATTAGGTACATTCCCCAAATGTACCTTATTAAAGTACAACAAAAAAAGCAATTAATTAGGATTTTATGTAACGTACCAGCAAAATGTAGTGCAGAACTGCCAAGTGAAAAGAGAATAATGCATGGTTTATGTTTTTCAGTGAGACACATCTGGAAAGTCCAGCATGTATTTTGATTCACACCTTCTTTCCAATGCATGAAAAACAACGTGTGACAAAAAAATATAACACACCACCCTCACTTTTTATCATTATGGTGGCAGCAGCATGATATGGGAATGCTTAAATTTGGTTAACTTTGAGAATAGATGGAGATAAAAATAGGAAGAAAACCTGCAAAAGTCTCAAGACTGGAAAGTTAACCATCTAGGAAGACAAAGTCACAAAACTTAATCTATCTAAGCAAATTCATACATAAAAATGGTCCAGTTAAAGTCTAGACCCAAATCTAGTTGTGAATGCTTTTCATCCATTTCGATTTGACTTGATTCACTTTTGCTCCTTCATATCGAAGACTCTATACCTTAAGGGACAGTTCTGAGCTGCTACTTCGCTGTAACGTCTAAAGCCGCACAGAGTACGACTCTAATACAAGTCCAACAGTTGACACCTTTTGTTTTGCAGATAAATAGTGCAACAATAATCTGACGCCACGCCTGCTTTTGTTCCGTGGGTATCTTGCCATGAGCGGCTGTTTTTTGCATCCCGCTAAGCCGCTGTCCACGGAAAGCAATTCAGCTGAATAATTACTGGAATTAGTTTCACTGTGTTGCATACCTCCACTCCCGGTGACACTCTGGTATCACTGTCGTGACTGAGCATAATTACAGCGAGAAACAATTATACAGCAGAAGGCCTTTCAGAGACTCTCACCGAGCCAAGCTATTAGCAGCACAAGCAGGCTGAGCTGTCAGGATATCAGCAGGTACCCTACTGTACAAGCGATTCATGTTGTCAAAAGTGCTGACATTAAAAAAAAAAAAGTAACAAAAGAACTTAGGCTACCACTGGAAAAATCATCTATTTTTTAAGCTTGATTAATAATGAAGCACTTTTCTGAATAGGGGATGTTCACCTTCCCTCTTTTAAGCACAGATCCGAATGAATGCAAACATATAAATGACTTGTAAAATCTTAAACTTTCCCTCCGTTTCCTCTCTGACCTTGTCTGCTGCCACTCCACTGTTTTTAAGTTTCGACCTAGGGAACGATTCAACCCCCGTAGACCTGCTAAATGCGTTGCTCGACATCAAACCCACACAGGACCCTGAGAAGACAATCAGTTGCAGGCAGCTTTTGTTCCCACTAAATTATTCTGTCGACAGTCGCTGCTTTAATATTTTCTGTCCAAGAGGATTTTGAGTCTTTAGCCACCCACGGGCCAATTTATACCTTCAATTATAATCCAAACTGAGCCTTGACTTATGCTTCTGCAAGGCATGGCTGAAGCATTAATACTACGTATGGTGTCATATTTTAAAAGCCGGGAGTAAAACTGTACCTTTCCATCAAACCATCGTTCTTATTTCCTTTAATACCAGATCAATCCTGTTTTGTCTAAGTGTCTGCAGTGGACATTCACCCCAAAAGGTTGTGCTGACAAAGTTGGATGGTTACAGGGTGTTTCAAACAAGCATATTGATGGAGAGTTGAGCTGAGAGAACTGCAGTAGGAACTGATGCCAAGCCAACAGTGATAGCTGCAGCTTTAAGAGGAAAGTGAAGCAAAGGCTGTTCAAGTGTTTGAGGGAGAGACACAAGGCATGAAGTCAGTGCTTCAAGAGAAACAACTAAAAGAAAAAAAAAAGTTCAGGACATGATTTATAAATCATATTCCTTATTTTAAGTCACAACCGAACCAGAGATAGTGAGATTGTTCCTGGGCGGAGGAGAAGACTGTGACTTGGTGGTTCAAAGTTCTCTTTGCAGACAAAAGCAAATTTGATATTTCATTAGATAAGCAAGTTCACAAAAACTAAGAAACACAAATAATAAAAGCGGTTAGAAGTTAAACGTGACGTTTTCACAATCGGTTCTGACACGGGAAGCAAATGCTTTAGGAAGGCCGACTAAGGGAGCATATCGTCCTACACTACAAAAACACAAAGCAATAGTGTGAATTTATCTGTCTTTGCTGATTATTCTTATATTTTTTCGTATAATCCTCTGAATACAGATAAAGGTTTAATTTCAAATTTTTAAACAGTGACCAAACTGGCTGCAAACTTTATATGACTTGAAAGGAAACTAGTATGGTGCATGTACTTAACAAGAATCTTTTCTTCTGTTAAATGTAGGTCTAAACAGTAGTTCTCTGCATGACAAATCTTCGATTTCATCAGGAAAATAATTCCCTTCATGACTGGCTTCTGTTCTCCTTAACACTCACACTATTATCGATTGATTCTTCCTGTGGAACGCTGTATATCCGTGAAATGACTTTCAGTTTCACCGACCCTTTGATTACTGGTACGAGAAATTGCTTCACTGTGGATGAATGAGCAGATATTTCATCCCGATTACTTTATGTAAAGTCTCAGTTCAAAACTAAATCAAAAATTCTAATGCTTTGAAATCTTTTTTTTTTTTTTTGCTGAAGCTAAGATGCTGTTTTTCTGAATTCAATTGATATTTTATCAGAACATTTTAAAATGCAAGGTTATTACATTTGAAATGTAATAATATGTAGCAGTCTTACGAGTTAATCTGCCTTCTATTGAAGTAATTTGTTAATTCTAAAGTTTGGCTATAATGCAAATTGGCTACAATAGGGTTCCAAGTTCAAATGAGGAAACCACAAGACGGTCAAAATAAGTCTAAGAATGACCTTTTCCACTGAACTGTAGTTGGGTGGCAAAATTTTGCCCCATCAGCAGCTTTAGGGACAGAAGTCTGGGAACTGTAACCCACTGAGGTGCAAACTCAGTCCTTACAGAGAGGAGACGTCATAGTTTGATATTTAACTAAAGCAGTTTAATATCTAAAATATCAAAGTGGCCCATGCTGATGAACTCACTTGAAGCTCATTCCTCAGCTTTCCTCTCCAAAGTTTTATTCCAGTATGCCAGGAAGTAAGAACTTCTAAATTATCCAAGAAAACCTTGAGTTTACCAGAGAGACAGACAATGACATTCGTTTGATGGAGTTAGACTGACACTGCAAAAATGCCGGTTGGTTTCACAAAAAAAAAAAAAAAAACTCAGAAAGGCACCTTTTATCAGTTTCATTTCTAGCAATTCTGGTGCTGAAAGCTGACACACTCAAGGTCATCTCTTGTTATAGTTCTTTCTACACTTTCAACCCCTCAAAATATCTCTAAACTTCCGTGAGAGATTGGTAAATCTTTGATTTTTCGAAAACGTATTATAAAGTTTCTGCTCCTTTTACTTAATTAACTCATTATGAACTAGTGTGATTGCTTATAATCATTTACTGCCCATTATTAATTCTGATAAATTAGTGATATCTTCTCAGTCCCTTGAAATATGTGACAAGATGGCTCCCTGATTTGAAAAGAATAACATTGAATTACTTTTCAATGTCATTCTCATACAACAGAAATGACTGCCATTTCTCATGCAAAATTAATATATACTGTATCATTAACTCCATTGCCTGCATACAAATCTGCATATATTGAACTAGCAAGCATTGTGGGCAAAAAAATCCCATAAAAAACCCCTAAAATCTGACATAGTTGTTGCTGCATGTGTAGCTAAAATACAGACAGATAGGAGAGTAAGGTTCTCTACAAGCTAAAATTTCCTGCCCTCTCCACTGTGTGGGAGGAATGGGAGGAAAGGAACACACTGATAATGACATGTAAGGGAATCCGGAGTGCTTTCAGACTCCAAGGCAGCAGAATTGTTTTTGGGGTTTTTGGCTGAAGGTGGCTGGTTTTGGACAGAAACTCTAAAAGGATTATTGGTAGTGGTGATGTCAAAGCTTGGTACTTGTGGAGTGAAAGCCAAAGTGGCTGCACCGTATTAGAAACATTCAAATGCTGTAAAATCCAAATCATCTCATTCAGGTTATACGTAGTTTGGAATTCAACACAAAAACGTGTCCAAAAAGAAAACAGCCTGAGACCGAAAGTCACCCGCTGGGCTGCACGCTGTGTTGATTCACACAGTCACATACAGGGGGAATCTGCCTGCGGGGAAAATGGAAAGCTCCCAGTGATATGGAAGCAGTGATCAATCATTACAGAGTCCGTTAATAAATTCAGAACAGCATGAAACTTATGTAATTTAGAAAGCTGTCTGGAGAGATCACGGCCAAATAACTTTACCGTGGGAAAATAATATTTGGACATGAGAGAGAGCCGGATTTATCTGTGTTTATTTGGTTGCCACAGACATATGCTACTCTCTTGTTCCCGGTTGTTGCTGTTAAATGCATAATGAGAAAATAAAATATAACCACCTACAGGATATTGGCAAATCAAATGTTTTCAAATATATCCATGGGAAATAAAGTAACCGTTCTTTTCCAATATGTTGTCAACTTTGGAAGAACAAGCCTACATGATACTTCTTTATAAATAATAAAAATATATAATAAAAAAAACACATTTTTCAAAATTAAAATTTTCTGTGCTACATCAACCGCAGAAAGGCAGCAAAATGCCTTGCCAACATACTGGCTGAAGTTCCTAAAAGAGTCATTATCCACAGTGAAACAAGTCCTGCTCCCAATCATCTTATAAAAGTAGTTAAAGCTTGGGCATATGAGGCTAAGAAAATGACAAGGACCCTACAAATTGACTCTTTGCTACGACGTCACCTAATTACTTTGAGGCACCATGACGGACAATGGAAACAAGGGATGGCAGAATTGAACTGCGATTGTTTTCTCACATTGTTTTTGCATTATAGACATTGCCTCTACTTGTTCAAGTCAAGCTACTCTGTCTGTGGAAGTAGCTCACCTAGTTGGGGCTCATAGACCGGATATTCACAAATGTTCAAAATATCTAGCTTAGAAACTGACACGTACCTTATCCCTCTTGACGTGTTTGTCTGTCATGGCAGAGTGAGTGGCTTTCTGTAGAGCATGACATCACATGCAAAGGGTCAATACTGCCAAATTAGTCATAAATTGGTTTAAGGACAACAAAGTCAATGTTTGTGGGTTGGCCATCACAAAGCCCTGGTGTCAGTTCCACAGAGAGTCTTTGGTCATCGGTGTATGAGCTAAGGCTGTAAATTTGACTTATTAATATCAGTTTTGTAAGAGTAGATCACATTTTCAGAAAAATAAAATTTCAAAAGCAAATTAACCAATTAAATCAATGACGTTCTAAGAAACAAAAACAAAATCTCTAACATTTTGGTAATCCAGCAGAGTAGATCAACAGATCATCTAATGTATAAACATAAGGTGCATGTACTCCTTCTATTCTATTATTTTTCCCATCAGAACCAGTAAAAAGCAGCCAAGACAGTCTGTCCATGAGCTTTTTAAAAAAAGAAACGATGTTGCAGATATAGTGATTGTGCAATCGTGTCTGTCTGCAGACACTTGGCAGGACTTCTCCTCCTGCCCGACCTAGCTTAGATTGACAGCACCTTTTGTCTGGCAGCGAGGCATTGTGGGAGTGCAAACAACTTGGGACTCTGCGCACGTTCACCGGGTGCCACTGAGGGATCCGAGTGCCAGACAGATAGCTTAGCCCTGACTTGTGCTGGATGCCGTAGACTGGCACTGCCATTGTGCTGCAGTGAAACAATCCAAGGCAGCAAAGAGGCTCCCACTAGGCTCTCACAAGTCCACAGCAGGGGACACGAGGCTGTGTGTGCAGCTGCCAAACAGTAAATAAAGAGCTTAGTTTGGAGGAATTGAGATTTAGCAACTAAGGCGCCATTACAGCGGCATCTGGAACAATCCTTTGCATTGATACGAGTCCATCGGGTCCCCTATTAGATTTCATCAAATTTGTCATTCAGACAAACCATGATTTTAATAACATCATCAAGACTAGGCAGGAATTTTAAACTCCTCAATTTAACTGTTTTAATGGGGGTTTTGTCAGATTGTTAATGGGATTGTTTTACTTTGCTAATTTGTAAACATTTTCTTTACCCTTTTTTGTTTAAACACTATCGTTCAATGGAAAGACATTTTACTGGATATATAAGTTAACTTATAACACTGAAAATGTAGTAGGATGGAAAAGATCACATTTTGACAAAGGTAATGTATTTTAATACAAAAAAGGGAAGATAGTGTATTTGAAATCATTGCTTCAAAGCCATGAACTACTGTAGCTAACATTTGTTAAACCTGAAATCCATTTAAATGCTTTTTTTTTTCAGTAATTTGAAACCTAGTAAAGTGTTTTTATTTTTATTTTATATATTTTTATATTACCAATTCTTGTTATGCATGATCAAATAAATTGGATCAACATAAACTCAATCTAGTTTTTGTGAGGTCTCTCCATAAACAATATTCTTATGGAAAAAGGGAAAAAAACAGAAATATAAGTAAAAATCTTCGCTGCAGCAGTTTGTTTTTCTCACACCGCAACATGCTTTGATGAAAGTTGCTGCTATTAATAAAAGCATCTAGACAATTTCACCTTAGCTGTCGTATGTGCGAGGCATTTTCATTTATGTATTTATTTGTTTTTTTGTTTTGTATTTTTAAGCCCTCGTGGCAAATGCACAACCTAAACCTTCACTGCAATTACAAATACATGATGCAATTTGAAGAAAACTGGGCACAGTACAAATTGCTTTGTAACACCTTCATCATGAAACGCCTCCAGGGTCCTACTGATGATAGATATGGCTTATTACACAGCAAAAATGAAAGTTTTCCCTATTTTTCATGCTCCATGTGCTGGGATGTCTTAGAAAGCAAAATACTGCAGGAAACCGAGACTTCTCCTACTTACTGAACATTTCCACTGTATTTTGTAGTCTTGCCAGTTTTGAGAAAGCCTTTAATCGCTTGTGTTGTATATTAAAATGTAAAGTGTGTAACTGTCGGTGTAAAAACAAGCTTTGAAGTAAGCTTATTTTCAGCCATTTAAATCTAATAGCAAAGACTTTAATTGTATCATGCACGGAGTTATGCCATCTGTTACTTAAAATAGCAAATATTCTACTAAGTTGCTCTATAGAGAAACAAGCAGGCATTTATTTTTCATGCTCTCTGTGAGGTACTGCTGTTAAACTGGCCAAATAGATTTTAATCAACACAACACTCATAAGCTTAAATCAGTCCATAAAAAGTCAGTTTATGGTTCTTTAAAATTTGGAGAATTATTAATTACACAGTTTAAATACTTTCACTTCATTTTTATGAATTTTGTATAGATTTCCTTCTTCACCCTTCGCTGTAAACTTTCAGGTTACCAGTTGAACTTTTATTCCTGTTTCCTCTAACATCCAAAAACATGCAGATTTGGTACATTTTTAATTGGCCGTTAGATATTAGTATGCTAAACTGTCATTGTACAAAGCCTTATATTTTTTCCAAAAGTCCATCAAAACAGAGTTTAAAGGTCAACTCTTATTTTCATTCAGCAATCTTTATCCAAAATATAATAAAACTATAAAGATAAAATGATACATTCATGGGTTATGTTTTTATTAATAATATGAATACTATATATATATGAGTAAAAGAAGTGAAAAAAGATGCCAATACCACCTCCACAAACTTATTTAAAGTTTTCTGCTCACCATGCAATATGGCAAATGTTTTCAGAATTGCTAAATAATAAAACAATGCCATTTTGAGTGGAAAGGATGTCAGAATTTCCAGATTTTCTTGTGCCCCAGAAATATTTTTACAATATTGCATTCAGCATCAGAAGTTTTGCCAGGAATAACTTCACAGGTATGAATGTTCAAAAAACATTTTGATGTGTTTGTTTCTTTACTAATCATCTACCTGCAGCTCATTTAATGAACTCTAGAATCAATCCATCACAGCTATTTCACAGAACAGACAATCAATAATGCAAAGCTTTAGTGAGTAATTTTCAGTACTCAATCTGGAAAACAGACAGGCTTATTTTTAATAATTTAGCAAGAAGGGCAGTTTTCTTGGTAGAACTGTTTCAGAATAGCTGAGAAGCGAGAAGAACGAAGTGTGGTGACGGAGTTCTTGGAAATATCCTCTTTGCTTGAAAATTCAACCTTTTTGAGGTTGAATATTTAGCCTTTATTTGATGTGCTCTAAATTTCTGTATTTAGAAAATGAACAGATTAGAGCTAAAATAAAAATGTTCAATAAATTTCACAACAGGTTCCCAGGTAGCAGCTTGTATGATAAATCAGGATAAATTAATGTCCAGTGAGGTCGGCCATCCATCCATCCATCCAAAAGAAAAAAAATATATATATCACACAACTAAGTATCAGTTCTCTTTCTAGAGCTATCAGCACAATTACTCATTTTAAATAAATCATTTTACAGCTCTTTTGTCTCATGGCAACTCTGTTTCTTATGTTCTTCTTTCATCATCATCATCATTAGTTACTCATCCATCACCAACTGTGGTCCTGATATAAGGAAAACATGTCTCCCCACAGCAGAGTCACAAGGAAAAGCAACATCTTCACCTGAAACATACAAGTTCATTTAATCAAAGCCGTTATGGTGGGCACACATATAAATCATTAACAGGCAAGGCTGACATCAATAAAGTATAACAGGCTTAATGAGAGAGGGGTGGGGGTGGGAAGGGGAGTGAGAGATGAGCAGATGTTCAAAATGAAAACCTCATCAACTCTGGTTATGTAAAGGCGTCCTTTCTAGGCTGAGCCACTGGGTGGTGCTGTTGCACTGAAGACAAGCGGACAGGCAGTGAGAAACTTCGACTCTGCGTGTGTGCGTGCGTGTGCGAGGAGAGATACAGTGAGAGGCTGAAAGAGATACTGAGGCAAGAGAGGGGAGCTAAAGAAGTAAAGAAGGGAGTGCAAAAGCTGCATTGGGGGCTGAGAAACAGAACAAGAAAGTAGTTTTTCCAGAGAGGGGTTAGAGATAAGGGAGAAAGGGTAGTGGGTGGAGGGTAAATACGGTATAAACATCATATCAGCTTGTCTGCTGTGTTAATTACACCCGTTATTACCCCGCTAGTTTCTGGGTCGCCTGCATTTTGGTCCACGACAACAACCTAGCAAAAGTGATTACAGTGAATCTGAGTCAATGCATTGAAGGAGGATGCCTGGCCTTGTTTAGATGTAATTGCAAAAAGCAATATAGCGCTCTGCGAGAACGTGTTTACCACTTGAGCCCTCCCTAAGGGCCTTGCAGTGTGCCGTACGTTTGTTTTGCTTGCTCTTCACCCTTTTGACTGTTTCTCCTCTGCTTCTTTATCTCCAGCTCCGTGCCACATCCTGAGAGGCTAATGAAACCACGCGCTGCGATGACGCCATGAATCCTGTGTAATTACCAGAAAAGAAAAGTGGCATCTCTTTTCACGCAGCAGGTCGCCATGGCCTTGCTTTGTGCAAATCTCCCACTACCTGAGTACATAAGTGGATGTGTGCCAGGCCCCCCCACCCCAACCGATGCTGCGCAGTCACTCTGCGTGTGTGCTCTGGCTTCTGATAAGCAGATATGTGAACACTGAGGGCTTGTCAGCTGCGTGCTCAGATTTGCAAACTGAACAGACCACCAAGTGACTCTCTGTCAGGTGAAAACAACCTCTGGGAGAATGATGTAACACAGAAAGAAGCATGGAAAAGGAAATGGTGGCCCGCACAAAGACGACTACAACAGTACGGCGTCGACACACAAGTGTACAGCAGCATAGCCTGGTGAAGTGGCAGGACCGTGGGGGTAGATTTTGTAACAGATCAGCCTGTCAGATCGGCAAGAGTGCTCAGGGGCCGCTCCTTAAAGCCAGACAGGCATGATGCAGCAGAATGTGTGACGGCTGCGGCTGCGCGCTCCTGCCAGCGCGAATCATTTATTCATGGATCCCGCATAAATCAAAGTGGCGCGGGCTGAGATAAACAGCAAAGACGAGCCTGTGAGATCTGTCAGTTACACGGCGCTACAAATAAAAAACAGAATCGGCCGATAACGGAGGCGGTTGTGAATCTGCCAGCAACAGCTGACTCCAGCCTGTTGGGTCTCTGCAATGCCTCTCCTCTGTGCTGCCTTTTTTTTCCATCTGAAAACATCTACAGTAGCTAAAATCAATTAGATGTAAAATGTGGTGCAAGAGAGGCACAGAGGAGGGTGGAGTGTCCAAACCTGCCATGGTCAACTGTCCAGCCTGTACCTCTCTAGCAGATAAATTCAACCAGTTTTCTACTTCGCTAACAGCAGATTTGTACCAATAACCGTGACCTGTCCTACCCTGAGCTCCCCCCCAATACTCGCATTTGATGACATCCATCTTGAAGTTCATCAACTTCCCATAAGACATCAGGCCTCTACAGTCTTAGTGGGTGGATGCTGAAGGACTATGCCAAACAAGTAGGAGGTTTCACCAGACTGATTCAGCTACTTCTGGACATTGGTTGTAATGTATGCTAAAGACTTAAACATAGCACACAGCTGGTTTTGACTTGATTAATCTGCAAATATATGGAGAAAACAGTATTTTTTCTAAGAAGATTTTGCCTGGCAATTTGGATCTGCTCCAGTTAGCCTTCAAGGTGAAGTACGGGGTGTAAGATCCCAACCTAATGCTTGTAGACGCCATCACAGCACATCTTGATTCAGCATGGCCATACACCAGGGTTTTATTTAAGGACTTTTGTGTACCATCATCTTTTAGACTCCTAGACTCACCCAACATTGGTTTCACAGATTCACAACCTTTTACAGGACACTTTTAGTTTACACCAATAGCATCTAATGCAATACTTTTAAAACATTCAGATGACATGACTTTGGTGGCAGACACATGACTGGAACCAGTACTCTTCCCTCCGAATTAGAAGATGCTCAATATCCTGACAGAAAACTTAATTCTCTTGAACTCAGTGTCTCAAAGACCATTGAGTTGTGCTGGGGGGCCAAAGGCAAACCGGAAGATGACAGGGCATCAAACAATTACCATTCAGGACCAGCAGGTGGAGCAAGTGGAGTCTTTTAAATACCTGGGAGCTGACATAAGCACAGTCTTGGATTTTAAGGTACATGCAGACTGCAAACAAAAAGATAAAGATACTTTTCCACCTGCTGATATGTTTTAGGAAGGGGATTGTACCTTTTGTTCATAAGTCATTAATCGAATCCAGCCTCTCCTTCATCATTGCATCCTTGCATAACTTTCTCACGGTTAAATATAAACCCAAACAAAATCACTGAATCGCCACAAACACCCCTTTGTGAACCGCTTAAGGAATCTCTGATCAGGAAAGCAACCTTGATCACAGAAGATCCATCTGAGCTCTTTCATCCTTCACTCCAGCTGCTCCCATTAAACAGAAGGTGCGAGGTTCCATTGGCCCGGAAAAACATCTATGAGAAACCATTCTTTCCATTTGCAATAACCTCTTTAAGCTCCTCTCAAAGAGAACGGCTTGCCTTTTGACAGCTTACTGAAGTAGTTTCGAACATTCCTTCTATATGCTTTGTACGTGTTTATCTGCGTTTAAGGGATTTCTGTCACCAATGTGTGGTAAAATCACATGGACATCACCTTGAACACAGTTTAACGGTTGTGGGGGATTTTATTAAGGAATAACAGGGAACATTTTTTTCCTAATGAAAAACGTACCGTTTTAAATAAAATTTTCAATGATACACTATTTTGTGTTAGTTTTTAAAACAATATGAAAGAATACACCTTTGCCAACCTCAAATGTATGAAAATTGAAAATTATACTTAAGTTTAAAAAAAAAGAAGGAAAAAAAGACAGCCTGGTCTACCCACAATTGGAAAGAAAAAAGTTGTATCCATCTTTAACTAATATCCCATTTATGCCCTTTATAATTGCCAGCTGCTTGACTGTCATGCACTGTAAACTTTTGTACAGGAGTCCTGGATATAGAGGCTCAGTCAATATCGGTGCCTCAATTCACTGTTCGCAGATAACCTTGCACATCTCCAAGCAAGGACTCCAGTACAGAACGTCTTGCTTGTGCAGTTAAAAATCGATATGTTTTGTTTTCGTTTCTGAACAGAATGAATCAGAACTTAAATTCTTAAAATCCTGGAGTGGCTTTTTAGTGATTTTTAAATGTGAAAGTGAAAGTTTGCTCTTCAACTTCTTCACTGTGTGGTAGTGGTAGAATCAACCCTTGGCTAAATATGGATTAAATCATTAAACTTTTATTTTTTTTATTTTGAATGCTGGGTTCAGTCTCACCAGCCCAAGCCCATTTTCTGCCACACCATATAAAATGAAAAAAAAACAAAAAAAAAAAAAAACATGTCAATTTGAACTTTTGTAACAACACGAAGTAGGTCAAAATATACTCTCATCTGATGCGTTCTTCAAATTCAACAACAGCTGAGAGTGCTTGACATTTCTTTCTAGATCAGGTTATAATCGGTGACTCAAATGAACAACACTGAAGTAGAGAAAACATAAAACTAAGGAGAAAACATACAATTCCAAGACTGCATCTGAGTCATCTATTACGTGCAATGACCTGTAAAACTGTTTAACTGTTATAAATATTAATTTCTCTCGATTTACTAAGATTATCTTTGTGTGGTATTATAAAGAAAACGTGTAAGTGTGACAAAAGAGCTAAAACAATAGAAGTAGCCAAAAAAAAAAAAAAATGACATCCCCTCAGTTTATTCTGTAAATATTTTTAAAACGTATCTGCTGTGATTGATGGCGATTGATTTCCAAGCTTCAGTAATTGGCTGTGTTCTAGTCGAAACAACATTTACAGAAGCACGGGACATGCAAATGTAGGGAGAACATAGACTGCAGGAGGTTGTGCAAGGGGAAGGAAGAAATGTTTCCAAGAGGATTTTCTATCAATAATATGCTGGGGAAAGGTGAAGAAGTCAGTGTAATTAGTAATTATGAGGGTTATTATTTTAAAGTTCACAGCAGTGAGAAGAACAAATCTCTGAGTGGGTTTAATGTGTGAACAGTGGCATATAAACAGTGTCGTTGGCATTTTAGTGCTCGCCAAAGTATCCGGTGACATGAACCATTATGAAGAAAAAAAAAAAAAATCTCAGTACGAGACAGATTTGTGTGAAAAAGCAGAGCCATTTAAGAAAGGAAAAAAAAAAAAAAATGGCCGAATGCCCACAGCACTTTGTTGGTGTAACTCAAAGGAGTAATGACAGAAAAAGCTCCTTTCAACTCAAGTACTATGATGTGCAGATTTATATAGCCGATTTTCAAAAAGGAAAAAAAAAGGGGACAGGAAGGAGTGTGGAAAAGCTTGAAAATTGTTTTAAGATGTCCCTGAGCCTTTGAAATTGCATTGTCCAACTTTTTTTTTTTTTAGAATATTCAATCAATTCTTTATTTTTTATTTTCTCTATTTTTTTCTTAGATTAGGGGAGGGTGTTTTGCATTTGTTTAGATGTTCTAGCCTACTTCATGTTGCTAGGTCCTGGTGTCTTTTTTTGTTTTTAATACCATTGGTTAGGCTTTAAGCAAGTGCTAATCAAATGTCACAGTAATGACATGATAATATTACATAGTCTCGTTATACTGTGCATACGCTCTGTCATTCCGATGAAGGACAATTAATTCAGCTACAAATTGAGGTCGGTGAGCATCGAGCAATCAAATCTCAGTATGGTTAACCAATTCTTGAGTAGGTGGGGCGTGGAGCAGTGACATCACGGCGAAAGAAAGTTGTACTGTATTCTGACTGTGTTTAACAGAATACAGTTTATACTTTCGTGCTAAAGATAAATGTGTTAGCTATTCCAGCTTAAAAAATGTCTCAACTTTAAAATTACGTTTTATATTTCATGTCAAAATGCTTCTCTTTCATAAATGAAGAACAAAACACAGATGAGGGATGGCATAAATGAAATCAGCAGTGCAGAAAATGTGGTTTCTAAGAGTCCAAGAAAGTAATTAAACAGAAATCAATGCATGCTACGCCATTAAGACTTCGTAACCAAACCGAAAGTTATAACTTGAATAAATACACTCCTAATTTTTTCCCCATATGTTTACCGTTTTTTTTTTGTTATTTGCTTATTCATTACTGTGTGATTTCCCAAGTGAGTTTCATGCAGCTGAGAACTTTAGCTCACTGGTCAAAGCTAGAGACCGTTTGTTGGGTATAAAAGCAGCAGCTTTTATACCCAATAAATGCTGCTTTTTGATGTCTGCTTTAGACTTCAACAACAGATGTCTGCTAGAAGGCAAAACGTCAGAGAGGGAAAACATTAAAATGCAACAATAGCGTCAGACATAATGCGAAACCCTTTTAAAACCAAAGGACTTTACCCTTTGGTGAAAAACTGCGCGAGTTGCGAAGGGAAAACATCACAAGGGTGTGCTAACATCCACACACACAATCTTTACAGCATGTTTTATTGCTGCTGTGCTCTGTTGGGCAACTCAACAAATGACATTCGTTGGAAAAAAAAAAAAAAAAAAAAAGCACACCGAGGTCTCACTCATTGGCCCCAGAGCAAACTATGCTCTATCGAATGCCATCTGTGAGTTTCCTGTTCCCTTTCTTATCTTCCCTTTGTATGACTAAAGGGTGGCTTTGTCAGCGCAAGTGTCTATATTTGACTGACCGCAAGTTGTGTTTGGTTCACAAACATGACTGCTTATGATGGGCCGATGATAATAGGCTGAAACGGTAACATTTTTAATTTTGCCTGATCCAGCATGAAAGGGTTGCAATTTGCTAATGCCAACATGTCCCCCCCCCCCCCCCCCCACACACACAGATAGGAACGGCAACATGTTACAGCAGCCCTCTCTTTTATTTATTTATTTTTTTATGTTTTTGTTTTCCCAGATTTTCACACTGGCTTTCAATCTCCACACCTTTCTGTCGCCGATGTGTCAGCGCTCGGGTCATTTCTCTCCTTTGCCAACTTGTACCCACACATTTCTTACAGATCCTTCTTCCGTTTCCCAGCTCTAAACAGACCAGTTTGTACCTATGAACGTCCATATTGCTGATTTTTAAAAAATATATATATATTACAAGTGGTAGTTATTTTATTAACTCAAAGTGCCCAAACCTCGCATGTAAGGTAGATCTAGGAAGTATTCATAGTGCATAATTTTTATCCACTATATGCTGCTGCCTTATTACAAATTGTATTAAATTAATAGCTAAGGTTATAAGACTTATTTATAACAATAACAAAAACAATTTCTGTCGGTGGCAAAAATTGAAGCTCCAGTCTTGTAAAAAATGAAGAATATCTTCAAAGGAAAGGAAAGCACCAAGGTAAAAGCATAAACTTGATTAAATCACTTGTCTGTACTTCATTTTAAAACTCATGGCTTGATTCGACAGAACAAATTTTCATTTTATGTCCAAGCTCCTGCTCTTATTTCTATCTTAATGCAGTTTGTTTCCCCTGATTTTATAGCATTTCTGCATCCTAACACCAACCTGCCTTCAAGCTACGCGAAACCTTCACCAGGCAGAGCCACAACTTTAACTTTCACTCAACTGTCACTTTGCTTTTGTTGCTCACTCTTCACTAATAGGGGAGGAAGTGCTGGCTACAGTGTAAGCAAATCTGTTCAGGGTGAACACGCTGAAAGCCTTTTTGGCTTCCGTCGAGCAGTTTTTTTGTGCAAAGAGGTTCTGCTTGATTAAGGCCACTGTCT
Organism: Girardinus metallicus; assembly: GCA_903067095.1. NCBI lineage: Eukaryota > Metazoa > Chordata > Actinopteri > Cyprinodontiformes > Poeciliidae > Girardinus > Girardinus metallicus. Next base: position 18,903 of record CAEGAE010041697.1, read on the forward strand.
GCAACCAAGAAAGCAGCATTCAATAAGAAGAAGAGTAGATGCAGCAAAACAAGCTGCACAGAGCTGATACTATGGTGTAAAATAGATGTTCCGCCGCGTTCTGCCAGATGCCGGGGATCTGAGGACCGGTCGTAACCTTTCTTCCTCTTTTGCAGGGAGCGAAGTGAGCGGTCCTGCTGGATGACGCCTGCTGGGCCGTCTGTCGTATTTGCATCTGCGTGATTTGCGACGGCATGAAGTGAGATTTTGAGCTTCAAAGTGGCGTCCACAAGTGCCAGGATGCAAACAATGGACAAAGAAAACATCTTGGTCTCCAAAGGATTTGGTAGTAAAGTTTTAAAAAAGTAAGATTTGCAAGCAGAACGCTAATACAATAAAAGCACTTTAGTTATGCCCTTGTAGCAATTTTAGAAGTTTTAAACAGAATCAAAGCGCATTTAACTTCTCCATATTTCATGCATATCACATTACAATGACATAACCTCTTTGTATTTTACCCAGATTCGATAAGCGGTACATCAACACAAAAAGTAACACACATATGGAGGGGCAGGAAGACGCTGGATGGTTTTATAAGACCCCCTGAACCCACACCCCCGGAAAATACAATGGAAAAACGGCAGACGGGCATTCCGCTGTATGTTAAGGGGTTTTAAAGACGGGGTGTTACAGCGTTTGCAAAAACGTTCGAGCGACATCCGCCAAGCAAACAGATGTGTTCGTGTCTCAGGCAGGACATTTTTGAAATGTGTAGCGCAATTTCTTCACGTACTGCAGATTTGTATCCATTTAGTCAGTGCTGGTCCAAGGCATATGCGAGTTAAACAGCGGGTTAGGGCCGCAACACCACTAGACCACATATGTTGCTGCACATAATGTCAGAGCATCTAGAAACATTGTTCACGTTGGCACTAATTAATGTCCAAAAAAATGAAATAAAAAGCTGAGAAATGAAAGTAATATACATGTAGTGATCTTAAAATCTGCTGCATTCAATGTTCGGTCAGTTACTTTCTTTCAACGCTGTGCGAGTGGGCGTTATTGAAGCACCGCTCTTCTGCCACATAAAGACAGCGAACAAAGCACAGAGATAAAAATAAGCCCAGATCACATGCATGTATTGTTTAGTCTGAATGCGACAAGAACGTGGGGAGGGAATGGCTGGAAAAAGCGACGGAAAGTAATTTTGGGGTGGAGGAATGTCATCACAGAAAACAATCAGACAAAGTTTTTCATTGTGGAATGGTTTTAAAAGCGGAGCTCTGATTCTGAGCTTTCTGGTCTTTTTCTTCTTTAAATAGCAGACAGCTACCAATATGATCTCAATTTTCTTCTCAAATTGAGTTTAAATTGTACAAAATCAATTTCATAAAGACAGTTAGAAGCTTCTCTATCTGATTTGTATTAGAGTTTTTTTTTAGATCAAAGTCTCCATGTACCCCTAGGATGTGTTGGTACATGGTCCAATATGAATAACGCACACAAAAAAAGTCATATTTTCAGCTTTTAAGTTCTGTTCCACAGAAATACACAGAAATTTTGCTTCCGTATGAAACATACTGTAACTCATCAACCAAAAACTGTATTCCAAGTTCTAGTCTAATTTAATCTCCTTATCTAGGGAAATGCTACATAGTTGATGGTTTGAAGATTGTGCGACGCAGTATGAAGGCCAACTGTTGACTTACTTCTCTTCTGTACAGCTAAGCAAGGACAACAGCACGCCTTTACTTTATAATCAGAATGATGAATGTGTCAAGCATGTCAGTGCCACAGTTAGGCAGCGGCCCACGAAAGCTGTGCTACCCGCTGCATCATGACTCCATTAACAGCCAATCTCAGATCATAGCTAATCTTCTGAATTAATTAAAAATCTCTGCTGTCTTTCTCTCTTTCTGTGCTGATGTAATTGAGTACGTGTGGTGGGTTTGGGTTTCCACTGACGAAGCTAATCCCCCGTTTTTTTTTTTTTTTTTTTTTGTTTTTTTTGAAAAATTAGACCAAATTTGCACGAATCAACAAGACACTCTCGCCTTCTATTTATAATTATTTCATTATGCGCCGCCGTGGGTGTTCTCGAGGAGGGATTGATTGTAGCAGCTGGTGATGTGGGTGACCTGATGAGGCTGCTGTTGCTTCTGGTGGGAAACACTTCTGTTATTTTACCCCACGATTTTAAACCACACGGCCCACTCGGACGCACCGCTGCATGCACAGAGAATGTTGTTGTTACGTACAGCTGCATCTTGGATCAGAAAATGGAAGTGAACAAAATATTGACAAATGACATCTCCTTAAAAAAAATATAATTTTTTTACATACAACATGTAGAAGAGTGTCATTAACACCCGCCACAAAAACGATAAGTCATACATTTTAATGGAAGATGGAGTGGAAGGAAGCCCTAATCATCAAAATTACATTTATTACAATGTAACAAATCAAAGTGCATTTAATTTCAAAATTTAAATCGAATTACTGAAATAAGTAAATTGTGATGATATCCTAAATTATTAAGATGCACCTATGCATTTTTGGTGAACTTTAAGCAGTCACATAAGTCACTTTTTGCCCCAACATCACATTCACCATACCATCCATAACGACAAAAATCTGGTTCAGCACTTGAATCAGAAGGTTGTTCCACCTTTGCTCCGATTTCTGCCTCCGCTTTTTCATCCTTGATCTTCTCGCCTTGATATTTCTCTCTCACCCCGCCGAGCTGCCGCACACACGCACGCTAACAAGCGGCATGCCGTTGGATCCTCTCAGCCCGTCTTTCATCTGTGGAGCCTTAAATGCACCTGGCTTTGAAGTGTGCGGCGCAACAACAACAAGTCATTTAGTCGTCTCGGTTCATCGGGCAGGCCGTTTGTTAGTTAGCCCCAGGGTAAAGCTGTCTAACACGAGGCTGGGGAAAGAAGGACCGGGAGTTTAAAGAGCTTTCCGAAAAAGTTCAACTCTTATGTAGTTTTCAGCCGAGCGGCTCGAAGACACAAACATGTCAGCTGTCAGGATGGCGAAACACAGGCAAGGATTAGGTTCATGTGAAAGATGTTGGCTTAATTGCAGTCGTATTTTTTTTTTCCTGACTACCAATTTCCTCAGACCTTTAATTCTATTTTGAAGCTTAAACTACTGTAAGCATGTTATTATTGCTCAGCTGTCTAACTCGGTTCTCATCTTCTTTCCACTTAAGAGGCCTTGACAGTGTAAAGTTGAACAGTCTTGACATGACATGAAAGAAAGAAAGAAACGAGTGGATAAAAATACAAAATAAGAGCACTGGAATATTGGGGCAACATGCCACACTGAAAACAATTTTGCACATGTTTCACCATTCCAGAGTTGTGTACTAGGAGATTCAACCACTGGAGATTCAGCTACCGGTGCTAGCTGCAGTAGCATAGGCTTTCCACCACAAGACTTTACAGCAGCAAATAAGCTATTTTAGAGGATTTTGTTTAGGCATTTTCATCCAACATCAGTGTCTGACCTCACAAATGGGTCTCTGGACAAAAAGGCTAAAAGTTCCAAGCATTCCTAAACCTTGCAGAAAATCTTCCCAGAAGAATTGAAGCTGCTTTAGGTCACCATTGGGTAAATCAACATAGCTCAAACTCAGACTGGAAAAGGAAGATCTATGCACAAATTTCAAAGACTTTCTACAGATTCTCAATTTGGTCTGAGGCTCTAAGGGATGAATATACAATAACCCTAACCATTTTATTGCAGAACTGACTGTGTGTTGAAGAATCAACGTTAAATGTGAAAAGAGATGGAGGAAGAATGAAAAGAATATAAGAAAAACCTCTAAGTCTGCTTCTACACCTGCAGAAAGAGAAAGAACCAAAAAAAACCACAGCAAGAAACGTACGCATATATAAACAGTGACGTCAATGAGAAGCACGCGGTGCTAATCAACACTGAAAACATCAAAATACCAGCGGGCAGTGGTACCAGTCACTGACCATTTTTCCTGCTCCCACTGAAGAACTCAATCTCAATGGATCAAAATTAAAACAAATCTGCTGGACGCCCATTACCATCTTCACAATGCTACAGTTTAGTTAAAATGCAATATGCAAGAACAGAAAGATTCGCTGCGCCAAAACCAATAAGACGGTATTACATCCTAGTACTATTTCTGCTGTTTAATCACAATAGCAGAAATTAAATACACACACAAAAAAGGAATGACCATTGTAAATGTTTCCTTGCTGACTTTTTAGATTAAGAAATACCGACCCCCCCCTCCTCCCACATAAAACAAAACAAACAAGAAAAAAATCAAATGCACACCCAGTGAAACCCATCAAAGGCTGCAGTATCGTAACAACAATTTTCCCACATCTAATCATGAGAAGTTTGAGTAATACAAGAACACAACGATCTGGCAGGGCATCTGTTTCTAGGCTATGTGTTACATTATGTGCCGTTAAGGGTTGTGTATGCTGTAAAGATGATTTATGTGTGAAATGAAACAATGCCACCATGTTTTTTTTCCAACCGAGAGGTGTAAGCAGTAATATCGACAAATCACAAGGAAAAGGAGGATATATTGCCACAGCAGAGTGCTTTGTGATGATCCAGGAGCTCAACGATTACACAGAGGTAATTAGGCTTTTTACAGTTAGACCATCATCAGTGCCGACCGCCACTAGACCAGGTTCTATAAAAGTGGCTTCCACGTTGTCTAAACATGGATGTTGCATTTTGAACTGAGCTAAAATAAGGCTGTTCTGTGTCACCTACAGCGCAAAATGAAACACTTTTCGTATTTTTCTCATCGGCTTAACCCTTCCATTAATCACCTGAGCCTCATTCATGCATGTGTGTCTCTGCGGGACTGTCATCTGTGAGCATAGTGCTGCTCCGGATCATTAATCAACTCAAGGCGAGCAAATCAAAGGGCTTCCAAGATGTCCAGGAAGGGAGGCCGGAGCTTGTTGTGCATCTACACTAGGGAGCTGATCACAGCACAACTCCCTGTCGGTCCCCTGATGGAGGGAAGAGCATGAACTTTTCAGAATATGAAAATATTTTATAGTGTGCCTTAAAAAAGTATTCACTAACCCTTATCTTTACACATTTTGCCACTAACTTAATAGTAAAAACAAATGGCACATTTGTTTGTGCTGTTAAATAACCTCTACATGTTTAAATAACAATGTAGGGGTTATTTAAACATAACCCCTACATTGTTTGTGGAAAGGAGAAGAAACATTTGTGTTTTGCAAATAAAACCTACAAAGTGACATGCACCCCTACCTGAATACTTTCAGATACACCTAGAAGTCTTTCGAATATTTTCTCTCTCAATTGGAATAGAGACACTGACATGCCGCTCATTCGTCTGTGTCGAACATCAATTTTTAACTGCGCTATTGCTTATCAAATGGAGTTTGGCTGAGACTTTGATTGTGTCATGCCAACAAATCTACATGCTTTGATTTAAACCATTCAATTGCATCTGTGGCTGTTTAGGGTCTAGCGGACCATTCGGCTCTCCCTCACATAATTTTTAAATCGATCTGATCAGAGTACGTTCTTTGGGTGTTTTCACACCTGGCAGACTGTTTGGAGACCAAAATTGCAACATTGTTACATTTTCAGTCGGTTCAGTTCACTTTCACACTGCACTCTGACAAAGCATCCCCTACATTGTTTATGGTAAACTGCAAATAGGATTTCTTATAGCATTCTTTGAAAAAGTGCTTTATTTTCTTCACTCTTGCATAAACTCCTCATTTGTGTATATGTACAACAGATTCAACCATCTAAGTTCCTCCAAAGTTCCCAGATGGTCAACACACACATCCCACTGGGTCTAATCAAATGTTCATCTACTCATAATCCATCTTAGCATTAAAACTGTGTTCATAATGAGAATAGATTCACAAATTAAGTGATTATCCACAATAATTTATTAAAGGGTATCAAAAAAAAAAAGGGGAACCAAAAAATTCATGCCAGAATTTCCAGATTTTTGGTGAAAGATGACTTCAATTTTCTTTCATTTTACAATAATGTCCTCATTTCCAGTGGCATATTTTGTAAAATAGCATGAGTTTGTAGCTGTAAGCTGATTAGGTTCAATTAGTGGGAATACATTTGCAAAGAACTGTATGCAAAGTTGCAGAAAGTAGCCTTCAGGATTTGGCAGAGAGCGTTCCTACATTATGTCAGGCTAAATTTAAACATAACAGCTTCACAAACGTCTTTCTAGTAATATCAAAGCACAAATGCACTCAGAGGCATACGAGCATCTCATCTTTTATTTTTGGTGAAAAAAAGGTTCAAAGCATGTGGTGAACATCTCACCGGTAAAGTGGCAGCAGGGCTGCACTGAATGGATATTTAGATGGGAACCAAACCTTAGCAGGCAAGTATGGCAGTAGTAATAAATATAACATCAGGCCACTGTTGGTTGACAGCTACAAAATCCAATTTTTTTTTTTTTTTCCTCCTTTTTCCTCCCAAACAAGATATTGTAAAAGTCATTGGGGGTGGGAAAGAAAAACCTCTGATGGATATTTCCAGCACAGATTCATGTTGTAGTTTCAGCCAAACAGTCTTCTGACAGTTGCTTGCCCTTTCTCATACTAAAGAAAAAAATAAAAAATAAACTTTTACAGGCACTGCCTTAAAAAAAAAAAAAAAAAACAGAACAAATGAGCAAAGCATAGAAGTATGTGCAATGCTGCTTGAAGCTAGAGCGCTGTCTCCTATCAGAAAACGGATAATGATAACATGTAACAAGAAAGTTCAACTTTGTCATAGTCTGCGTTATGTTTCTGGTTTTTTTGACTACTTTTGTTACAGTTGGTCGTTAACGACAGACTGGACAAACTTAAAAAACTTTGGTATTAGCTTTTCATACTCTTTGCACCTGTTGTTCACTCTCTCTGCACTAGAGGCAGAACCGATTGCTTTAGGTTCTTATTGTGAAGGTTTGCAGGAAAATAAACTGGCTAGTTGACAAGTTAATGCTTTTAAGAAACTAAGCACTAAAGGTCTCTTATTACTGTATCAGTAGTCCTAAAAGCGTGATAGAAACGCAAACAGTAGTTTGGTTTGTTTTGCTGTTTGATTGTGCAGCACATGTGCCAAATTAGTCAAGTAATTTGGAAAATATTTGTTATTTTTACGCCTTGAAAACCTGGCATTTTAACAAGGACGATTAGTCTTTTTATATCCAACATGAGTCTCCCAGTAAATTAGACTCTGTAGCTTTTTTCAGCCCATAAAATCCACAAGATATTTAAAACCAATACGACTTGGCGACAAAACATTTACAGCCAAATAACCTAAGACTGAATTTAGCTCTACACAGAAAATGCCAGAAGGGGTTGTGTGTGAGAAAAGAGCCTGCATTTTGGATGAAAAAAAGTGTTTTTGTAGATGCCGCATGTCACTTGGCCTGGCTGATCCATAGGTGGTTGCTGCCTGACCAATTGCCTGAGGTGCAGCATAAACAAGGGATGATTATGGCAGGCTGCACGGAGCCCTCCACTCTGTGATATAACCTAGAGGGGTTGGCTGTGAATCCAACGACAACTTTCTGTACAGTCGTGATTTGAGTGTGTGGGTGACTAGGCTTTGGATATACAAGGCATAAACAAATGGAAAAAAAGAAAAAAAGGAGTTAGCACTCGGATGTCAAGTTTCTTCCTTCAGGAGATTGTTTGCAGCTTGTGTACACAGACTAGAAAAAGAGACAACAGGCAAAAAAAAATCAGCACCGGGATTTTCTCTACAAACACCAATATCCTCTTCTTTCACTGCAGTCTCGGTCATTATCTTGGCCTGGCCTACTTTGACTATGAAGCATATTCATCTGTGATGACTCATTACTTTAGAGATACAGCAGCTGCCCAGCGCCCAAATGTGCGATCAGGGCTTGAAGTGTTCCAGTGCAAGCGGATGCTGTCTGGAAAGACATGGTAACGGACTAATTAAGCCTCTACGAGCAACAGCAAAAAAAGAAGGCATTTCAAAAGTTTACTTTCTGTGGTGTTTGCACCAAATGCAGTGCATGTCTGCTGATGCGGTTTTTTAGAGAAAGTATTTGTTTTAGATCAATGAACACGACTGAAAACCAGATTTTGTTTTGGAAAAGTCAATTCAGGAGCAAAGGAGAACAGAAGCCGCTGGATCTGCCAGGAAAAAAGGTTTCCAAAATCATTTCTAAAGCTTTAGGACTTTAGAGGAACCTTCCCATCGTTCAGAATTCAATAATTACAGGGATCCATGGCATCCAATGGAGAATTCCAGGACTGCTGAGCAAAAACAAAACAAGAGTTCATCCCATGTTTACTTCATTGCACCCACAAAAGTGGAACTGGATGGAAGACATGCATCCCACTACATTTTTTTTTTTTTAAAACTAGCAGTTTTTCAGAAAAATAAATAAACTAGACCATTGTAGAGAGATGGTTTATAACTAATCTGATGCTTGTGAACCACGGCAGTTTACCACATAAAAGTGATTTCTTCTTTTGACCAGCAAATGTCTTAAGAAGATCCAGACATCAGCTAATGATCTTAGCTCCAAGTGTACTTGGTTTATGTTTTAGGAGAAATATCCAAAGTGCACCTTAATGCAACCGAAAAAAAAAAAAAAAGGGGGGACTGGAGATTTTGCACAGACTGACTCAAAGTCTGGGCACAAATCCAGACGTATACAAAATGCGGACGGATAAACCAAGAAAGAAAAGCCCAATTTCATGTTCCACCAGTAAACCTGTTATGTAATCCATGATGCCGAGATGAGAAAATTATTTTATTTTTACACAAATTGCAGTTTGTCTCGTTCCGTCTTGGACGTGTAATTTGAACAACACTGATTCTCATTTGGATTTAAACGACATTAAGTGCTCCACTCTGACATCGAAGGCTTTTCAATTTACTCACGTTGCCTAATTTTAGCATTCACCCTTTTATTCACCTAAGGATTCAGATTTTTAACAATTGGGGAGTAAAAATTGGCTTGTAGCAATGACTCATAAGCTAAACAGTTTCCGTACCAATACTCATATAGGGGGCTACTAATGATTTATGGGTGAAACGTCCAAGTCTAATTGGATCCACTTTGAACTACTCACCTCCTTCATGTGCCGGGCTGTAATAGCCAGGAACCGCTGTGCTTCCTGGATGTGGGAGTCATCACTACTATGCTCGCAAATAAACAAATGCAGTTGCTCCAACAGTCCGCAGAGGTGTCGAGAGGTTGCCAAGCAACAGAATGTAGCCCCCTCTTCAATTATGCACCCCCGTTTCGAACACTTTTATGGAGAAGTAAAAAAAAAAAAAAAAAAAAAAAAAGAAAAATTATCCTTTTTAAGTGCAGCCATGAAAATCTGTACTGTCCTCTGTAGTTTTGCTACATTTGTTCTGGCCTTCTTTTACTGTGCTTTTCGTTGGATGTTTCAGAAAAATGTTTTCCAAAGCACGATTTTTAATGTAGTTCTCAAATATAACATTTGTTGTTTGTTTTTTTTTTAATTGCTAAATTAGATATTAAATGAGAGAATTGGCAATTTCCAAACATTTTTTTTCGTTTTGTACAAAAGGGCGACTTGACTTTAGAGTAACTTGAGACCAGAGAGAACCACTCCAATTACACACTCCAATATTCATGGTTCAGTAGCTTCTTGAGGTACCTCGTTACCGTTTAACCATTTACTTTCATAATTGGACCTCCAATGAAAACTCTCCCTTTCACTATGATTTTTCTAGCCCTGCAACTTTTCACAGCTCGAGAAATCTCAAGCTCATTTTTGCAGAGAAAGTCCAAAACATCAATCCCGCTTGTTCCTCTGTTTGAAGTAAAACTTCTGCATCTTTCAACAGTTACTGCTGACTGGCACTGCTGGTCTGTCAAAGCTTCTAGTTAGCACAAAAAAGGAGCACAACCGTTGAGTTATGGGCTGAAACTGGACTATGACACATTCAGTCAAAAAGACTATCAACTGCTTTAAATAAATGTGGAAAAAAGATTAGATTATGAAATTACTTCTTTGACAGTACTTTGGGGTTCTGAAAACATCAGAACTTATCCAGTTAACTCAACTGAGATTTAAAAAAGCAGAAATGCCTGAATCCAAGGTCAATACTTTGAAAAAAACATTCTACACAATTGCAAACTATTGAGATTTATCCCAAAAGTTTTATGCTTAAATAAAACCTTGAATGACCAAACAAAGCACTCATAAAGTGACATATCATGAACAAATCTAAAGAAACTCAACAACAGATGAGGAACTTCTATCAGTCTGGATTATCAAGGTTTTTCTAAGGTTGTGAGACTTTAGCAAACTCAGACAAAAGCAAATATCTCCACAGAACTAGAGCATGGAAGAGTAGTAAACTTCTTCAAGCAAACTAAAATTACTCAGATTCTACATCTATTTTCCATCCTGTATTGTTGGGGGGAGGGGAACCAAAATATAAAGCCACATACATGTCCAATTGTTTAAAAAATATAAAGTAAGGTACATCTTCTGGAATCATTTCATCCTGTGCTTATTCATACTTGTGCTCATGATTAATGGATGACAAGAGCTACACGGTGACTTCTGCTTACTTTGTGTCATCTTGACGACCTCTAGATTCCCAGGATTCAATGAGTTGCAAAACAAAGACAGTCACTACATATATGGAAAAAAAAAAATCCTTTCAGCATTGTTGCAAAGACTAATGATGAGGCTTTCCTGTCTGTGTTTTTTTATTTTTTTTTATTTTATGCCTGTGTCCTCTGCCGTGCTGTGACAAAGCTGAAGAGAGATTACAGCTGTATTGGGCGCAGCCTGTCACTGTACAAATGCCTGTCATTAATTTCGCAGGCAGAAGGCAATTTCAGAGAAGTGGATACATTCCTATAATGGCGAGTACACTCTTGTGATATCAAACTTCAGAGAAAAACGTCAGGTCAAAAATGGCTTCTTTTCCACTTTCTTTCTTACCCTTTTGTATAAATATTAAATGTAAAAAAAAAAACAGATCAGTTCTTTACAGAACGTTTCTCATGAAAGATGGACCTAAACACAAAACAGACCCAGAAGAAAGGATGCTACAAGACTTTACATTCAGCCTCAGTTTCACCTTACAGTTATGGGCAGACAGCCATGTATGACATAATGCTTCAACCGAAGTCCACTGTAAACAGTAAATGAGAATCTGTTGCAAAACTTTTAGTGTCCTAGTCCCTTGGATAAGGTCAAATATGTGGCTAAACTTAGATCCATTTGGAAGCTACAATTCAGATAGTTCAGAAAAGCATTAAGGTTTTACTTTGTCAATTTTATTGACAGTAAAAAATTGACATTTAGAGCAACCGCGGGTGGAAGACAGGCGTCCTCAGTGCATCTTTCTAGGACAAATGTAGATTATAATCACCAATGCTTAATACAGCTGGACATACAACTGCAGACAAACTAAGAAATTGTGTTGAGATTATGGATTTATAAAATTATCATGGTCACACAGCAGAATTTTTAGGCAACTTTGTACTACTTTAACTTAGCCACCCAAAGCAAATTTGACTCCTAAAAGTAAAAACTGCAGAACTGAGCAATGTAGCTACTTGATAAATAAAAAAAAAAACATAACCTGACAGTGGGGAAGAGGATTCTACCAAACAACATTTAGTGTAGGTTTGTTCTTCACCAGCAACTAAAACAAAGCTCCAAAATTTAATATGCAGCTATTTTCTGAACAGTATTAAAATAAAGGGAAGAAAAAGAAAAAAAAAAACATTCTTTCCTTTTTTTATTGAAAGCTTTGTTTTGCTATTGTGCTGTCAAAATATGGACGTGACAGACTATTTTGTAAAATATAGCAGAATAAACCTAATCTAGTGTTTGATCTTTTCCAGTCATAAAATAGTGAGACAGTGTTCCTTTTATTCCACTGGCAGATTTTAGTCTATGTAAAATTAGAAGAAAAAAAAAACTGACAGCAAAACAAAGCAGAGACTCCCTTTCTGTTCACACTTCAGTAAATACGACTTACAAAATAAAATAGAATATAAAAAAAAAAGTTGTTTTGTAACTGCTTGCAGTTATAAGAGGGACCGAGTCATTCTGAGCAGGTCAGGCCCCAACTCTAACACCACTAACCCGTCACACGCTGACGATTTAATGCTGCATTTTTCACAGTCAGATTTGAACTTGCAATTTATTTTAAAAAGCACACCACAAACAATAAGCAGCTCTGTCATAAACTAAAGATTGTAAGCTAATTTATGGTAATTTCAGCTTGTAACAGCAGATACATCATCTAGCTCTACTGTTACTTAACATGATACATCACTAACACTGCAAATTCATTTGCACATGAATTCATTTCTGAGCTTTTTCTTCTGGATCATCTTATTGTGGTAAATACGGATTGAGTTTGATATTATTTCAGTGCAATTGACTGACATGGGTGGAAGTTCCAGCAAAATGACAAACTAAAGCAGCTGGAGCGGGGTCATGTATATATATGTTTTTTCAATATTGAGCCTAACAATTTCTTTAAAGTTGTTCTACTTAAAGTTGGCGCACTAGGTAATAACTTATGTGGCCATTGTCAAGAATCAGCCTTGACTGAAGGATGTTGACTTATCTGAACCTTTTGTCATAACTCCCACCTAAAAATATGTCATTACTTTCTACTGGGGACGTCTTGACATATAATGTTTTAAGACTGTCCCACGTTTAAAACAGTGACAATAGTAGTCACAAAGGAAAGATTTACTCCAACATAAACAGACAGGTTTCTTTTTTATCTGCACTCGTTTTTCAATCACCAACAAGAGCCACAGCGGCCCTGTCTCATCAGAGCGCATCAATAATAATCCATTAAACCTCTGCAGCTTTTACCGCAACTGTGGGAAGTGTCTTGTTTTACAGATATCTGTCCCTGTTTACTCTGTATTTTAAGTGGGCCCAACCATTGAGAAGCAACAACAAGAGAGACGGTCATACTCTAAGTACACTGGCAGCACTGCTTTCTTTTCTTAAAAGCACTGCCGATCCACCTGCCTGACAAATCCTTATTAGTGGCTTCTTAAATATAACACCACAATCTGTGTATTAAGCTCCACGATTTTACACTAGTGACCACAGAATCCTATTTGACCAATTAAATCGAGACGTAATGGCTGCATGTGTGTGTTTCGAGATGTGTGCGTGGACATGTCCGCTGTGTGGGTGTGTAAATATTAAGAATTCTCTTGACACCCAATTAGAGAGTAACATGACATGACCTCCAGTTTCAAGAGACACCAAAAAGCTAATTTGAAAAAAAACACAACTTGGAACCGCTTAACAAAATGGTCTTACTAACAAGCACCTGTAAACACAACTGTCTTCCTGCTGATTGCTGTTGAAAAAGAGTGAGGGGGGAAAAAAGACAGTTTGTGCAGAGAGTGACACCAACTATTATGCATTTTTGGACTGGCCATTGTCGTTCTCGTCACTAAATTCTCACAAATCTAATTTGTTATTACTTTTTAAGGCTGTGACAGTCCCTCGCGAAAGTATTGATATCGATGTAACATTTTTATTCCGTCATGTTACAACTACACACTTTAAAGTATTTTAAACAGGATTTATGTAAGAGACCAACAAGACAAAGAATGTCATTGTAAAGTGGAAACAGGTGTCGAGGAAGAAGAAGTTGTATCCGTCTATAACATAAAATCCTACAGCATAATGTGGAAAAGTTAAAGACCCATGCGCACTTTTACAAAGTACTTTATATCGAAGTCAAAATTTTGGGATTTAAACCAGGAGTCCCAATGGGAGAATGGGGTCCCGTTCTGCCGGGTCTCGTCTCAACTGTCCAGCTCTCCACTTGTGGCGTTCGTGTGCACAAACAAAACACGTGATCAAAGCAGGGCTGTGGCCAGAGTCTTCAAATCACACAAGAGGGAGCCAAATCGGAGGAAGGAGAAAGCCTGTGTGGTCGGGGGTAGATGATGAAACGGAATATGAAACAGTCAAATAGAGATCAACTCTGCCGATCCATCCTTTTTTATCTCCGGCGCCTAATAAATAAAACTCCACGGAGCCGGAAAGTAGATACTATATATATATATATATATATATATATATATCTCACAAATCAATGTGTTTTGAGTACTTTGCAACAGGATCAAATGTATTTGCCTTCACGCCGTTTCAGTGTTTCATTTACAGTTCCTCCTGCCATCAGTCTCCTCTCCTCTCGCCATGTGTGCTGCTTGACGTCAGGACCATAGGAGGGGCTCCTCCGTCAAGCTGGTCGCTGTTCGTGGTGCTGAAACAACGCCTGGCTTCGGTTGTGCCTGAGCGAAACGTTCCGCCTCTCTCTGCTGTTCCTTCTCCCATCACTTTTAATCTCCTGTCCTGTGCAGCCGACCTCCCCCTGAGGCCGAGGCTGAGAACATGCAGTTTTAGCGAAGGTGTGCGGAATGGATTAGTGCTGAAGGCAGGAGCGGTATGGATTCTCCGCGGTGTCCCGTCCTCGTCGCTGCGCTGGTCGTCTGCCTCTGCTCCTCACCTGCCGTCTCTGACAGGAAATTCGGTAAGAATCCGCGCTTCATTTATTTATTTTTTTAATCTTATTCTACGGTCGTTCCCAAATTACACTTTTACCCGAATGGGATCGTCTCTGCTTTGTTCCGTCGTCAGACTGTGGCGCTAAATCTCCAGATGCATGAACAAAACAACAACAGCAACAACAAAAAAAAAAAAAAAAAAAAAAAAAACATTGAGTCTCTTTGCAAAACTTCAGGGGAAATCTCGGCGTGCAAGCGCAATTATCTCGCAGAGTTTGCACGTTGATGGAGGAGGTTGGATGAAGTCCGAAGATCCATCATTAGGAAAAGTTACGTAATCTCGCAGGCCTAATGGACGAGATGTTTTCTGTGGGACTTCTTTTCTACTTTCTACCCCATGTGTTTTCTGTTTGAACTGCACATCTGTGGCTCTCATTGCATATTTAATAGTATCACACAATGATTTATGTACATGCGATAAAATGGGCTAAACATGACGGGAAATGTGTCAAACAGAGCGAAGTTTGGTTTCAGTCTTCACTGTTGATTTATTTCAGTAACTTCATTCAATAATGAACACCTATTTCATTATGTACAGATTGACTGCACAGAAACAAAAAATAAAGATCACAGAGTGATGCATTTCAGGCACCAACTGGTTTCTAAAAGTAAATTTCGTCAGTTTTGGCCACTGAAGTCACTTGCTTTATCCTCGTGGGTTATTGGAAAATATGGAAAATTTGGTGGAAGGAAAAAGTTGTTGAAAATAGATGCAACTCCATTCGATTTCTTAAGTCCTTCTCTTCTGTGAATTTCTCTCCTTCTTTGTATCCGTCTTTCCTTCCTTTCTTCCATTTCTTTAGTTTTACCTCTTTTGTTTGTGCCATTTAGCTTCATTCCTTCCTGTCCCTCATCCTGCCACTCCTTCTTTTGTTGTTCGTTTAGTATATTCTTCATTTGTTCCTTTCTTCATTCTCTCCTTTCTTCCTTACGTTCTTCCTTTCTTCCTAAAGAAAATAAGGTTGAATATTTTGGTTAATAATTATCCTTATATGTTCTTCACGGAAAGCCTCAGACATAAGTAAATAGCTTGATTTTATATATATATATATATATATATATATATATATATATATACGTTTTATTTTTCTACAAACTCACTTTTTATTTTTAGGCTATTCATGATTCGTTAATGAAAGATGGTTTGGATTAATTAAACAAAAGAAAGAACTTATTAAGCTTTATACCAGATTTGTGTGGATTCTGTGTTTTAGCCAGTTTTTTTCTCTTTAGATCCTGACCTCCATCTCCTTCAGCTGCTTATCATCTTGCCTAAGCACCTCACTGTTATACATTTGTCATTCGTCCCATCCTTAGCTTCTTAAATCCCACTTATTCACCTCATCCCTCTCTTATCGGACCCTCAAATCCTCACACATCCTTTTACTCACTTCTCTGTAAGCTATACAGAATATGAGCTATATTCTGTATAGCTCATCATTTATACAGAATATTGAAAAAAATGTATACCTCTCAAACCTTTCCATATTATTTCACTTTACTGCAATTAAATGTGATAGACCAAAACAATATAGCGCAAACTTGGGAACTGGATGTAAATCAAAACAGTTTTCCAATTTTTTTTTAGCAAAAATAAAGAATGAAAAGTGTGACTTGTTTTTAAGTTATGTTCTCTAACAAACCTCTGAGGCTTTCGCAGAGAGGCTGTATTTGTGTTAAATATATTTGCAAGGCAATATCTTTTTACATTCCGTTCTTGCAAACTTATTAAGGTTATTTGCTGACTGAGAATGAAAAGACATTTTGGATCTCAGAGTCTCACCAATCATCAATCAAAAGACATGCCAGATGAACCTCAACTTCACCCATTCCACCACTTTGGTGAAACCCACATCGATAGCTTATTTATTTTTAATCATTAGAACAAATTAAGGCTGGAGTGCTCCTTGTGGAATATTGTTTATTTCCGATGCAGTGCCTAAAATGACTCTGTTGAAAGATAAAATTCTCTCAAATTGTTCTATCAAGGGAAAAACTGTTTGCTGAAATCAATTTTGAAATACCAATTTAGAAGACCATGAAATATTTGAAACAATGTCACATTGTGGGTGCCGTCACAGCAAATTCCTTGCAGTTTGGACTATCTCTGAGCACTCTCCTCATCCTCTCACCCTGACTTCCTGCTACGCCCTCCGCAGCAATCTGCAGGCCCATGAGTTTTGAATGATGGGAGATTTTTAGAAAAGGTGTGGGAGGAACTAGAGGAAGCGGTGCGGGGGAGGAGGAATGACTGAACTCAATCCGCACAGATTAATGGCAGATTGATGGGGTGAGAACTGTCACCTTCTGGCCCAGATTATGCTCCGACCACATCATAAGGACACAGTACTTCAGCAGACAGTGCAAAATTGAGTTATTGGCAGAACATTAGCGCCTTGTAAAAGTGAACAATTTAATTTCATTATAAGTGAAGCTGTTCTGAGAAGGCTTCAGATGTTTAATAGAGAACATATGTGAACAAACATCATGAAGACCAAGGGATACAGTAGACGGGCTGGGTTTAAAGTTGTGGAGAAATTAGCCCAAAACACATCTTGTGTTTCTTCAGCATGGTCAAAGATGGTGGATGGAGCTAAATGTACGGTAATAACAGAGGAAACATATAGACAAAAACAATAAACACTCAAGTGATTTAGAATTAAATCTAAATACAATTGAGAATGTGGGACAAATGTGAAAATTCATATTAACAGATGCTCTCCGTCCAATCTGACTGAGCTTGATGTGCAAAGCCAATAGATACAAACAGCACCGAAAAATGACTATAACAATTATCCAAAATCAGTCCTTAATGGCTGCTGTCCTATAACACATCTGAACCAGACAAAAGGTTCATTATCAGGCTCCTGATAATGAACCTTTTGTCATCATCAGACAAAGGTCTGATAATGCAAGGACACATCTAAAACATGCAGGAAATTGTCCCAAGAGGAAACAGCAACAATGACTATGTTTGCAGAATTTGACAAGTTGTGGAAAAAGTTGTAGAGATGTGAAAACTTTTCCAAAAAAATGTGTGATGAAAATCCACTTTCAGTGATCATGTCATTCTTTTTTTATTGGTTGCTTGTTTTGCTGAGGCTTATAATCCAAATGTGTTTTAAAAATTGGAAAGGAGACATTAGTAGTAAAATTCCATTGGCTCTCCTTTATTTTGTAGCTTGTGTATTGTGCTTGCTTATAGGGTTGGTAAAAAAAACAACAACGATGCTTTCATTAAAAGAAAATCTGAAGGAAAGATTAGTTACTAACAAGAATTAATCATCTTTCAACAGACCTAAATAATCATTGTATTTTAAACGACACATTTTTTTTTATCGAGGCAGCAGGTTAGCATGCTTATATTGGACATTTTTCTCTTTTTGTCTCTACTCTCACTCCCTCTCACGAGCACAAATTATTGCCCTATGATGCAATCTGTCATCCCCGCTAGCCTAAGTTCCCCAGCCAATCAGAGCGCGGCAGTAGGAGGGCATCCAGTCGACTCAAGCTTGTAAACAGCCCTGACAGTAGGAGGGCCTTTTTAAAATCCCAGCCCCACCCTCTGTTGTCATCTCCGTTCAGCCTGTTTCAGTACGTATGATTTTACATGGAAATAGGAAAAGGAAGGGGAAGAGAGGGAAGAGACAGAGGAGTTGAAAGTGAGCAGTAAAGTGTGAGTCACGGCGTGCGGTTGTTCCTCTGGGAAACTCTCACGCACCAGCTATGAAACCTTCTACGCGGCTGCTGTCCTCTCTGCTGACAGTAGGTAGTGACTCTGTCAACTCTTGACTCTTTTTAGCCTTATGTTCGTGTTGTCTGCATGTGTGACTGTATAGTTTTCAGATTGGTGTTTGCACAGGCCGTCAGCACACATTTACTGGTGTTGTACAGGTGCATCATAGTGACCAGAAGCAGAAGAAAATATTCGTTGTATTTACAATGTCTGCTTCTTCCTTATACTCAGCTGTTAAAATGTAAGGTTAACGCCGCACTGCTTTTGTCTATATTTATATTCATAAACCATAAGGAGGAGTACGCATAAACTGTGAGACTTTTACTGTAGCAAACTCAACAGCAGAGGTTTTAGCTCTGAAAGAGAAAATGAGCAGCTTTTGTGTTCTACAAAGTCGACAGTGAAAGGAAGCATTGTGTGCCTGGGTGTTAGCCCTTCGTTACAACAAAACAAATGCTGGACACATGCATTGCAATACACACCCATAAACAGTTTAGTTACACACACACAAATACACACACATAATCTAATCCTAAGAGTTTTTTGGGGGAATTACTCAAGCCTTAGGTCATCCACAACATTGCTGCTGCTTCACAGTGAGCATCATTCAGGGAAATTAAAACACTCATCATTTTTATGGCATTAACTGGCAGCTCTCTGCAAGATGCTTCCTTTCATGAATACATTTTTTTTAAAACTTTCTGCAGTCCTGCCTCTGTGGGCTTGGCATCTAGCTACCCTGCTGTGTTGGACTGCAGAGGCTAAATTCAAATCTGCACGCCTTCAATCACTTCAGAGTCTGACAGTCGACCAGTCACGGTTGCTTAAGAGCATCAAATCAAACAATTCTGCCTCACTTTGGAGTTTAACTGTGAATGGATAAATTCTTGGCGATATCAGCAATTTTCTGAATGCATTTAACACATATCTATGATTGTGCTCACCTCTTCTCTGATACGGAGTAAGGGCTGTAGCATTTTATTTCTTCACTCTCTTAAAAAACATATTGACTTAATAAGAACAAAATCTGTTTTAAAATGCCTCTTCATGCTTGAGTCAAACATTTCAAATGAAAGCTTAAATTAAAGTGACAGTTTTTATTTCCTCCCTGTGCCAATAAATTCAAACACATCAAATGAAAATGTATTCAGTCCACATTTTGTTTTCCTCAATTTATACATGAGATGTCAAACTCCATTTACTCTATTCATTTAGTGCTTTATGTATTGATTGATGGCAGCCTAAATCTTCTTGGAGTTTATTCGAATAAACTCAGCATACCCTTTTCCTTTTGAGTTTTCTCATACTGTTTTCACCACAAAGTTTGCCATTTGATGTCTGAACTTTGACTGTACCCTAAGACGTATGCTACACCAGTTGTTGCTGCTCTAGCTGTAAGTTTAGGGCTGTCCTGCTGGAGAATGAACTTCTGTCCCAACCTCAAGTCTTTTAAAGCCTCTAGCTTTCCTTTAAGGATTCCCATGAGTTTAGATCCATCAATCAACAACAATCAGAGTAGTTGATCCTGCTGAAGAAAAGCATATGGTTCCTATCTTGCTATGTATGTTGGCTATAACAAAAATATGTATTTTATGGACCTAAGCTTAAGGGAATTAATCGCCTTTTGTGAAACTTCATGTCCTGTCAAGTCTTTGTTGTATGTGTGTTGCTTTTGAACATCCCACTTTCACATAGAGTTCATGCATTGGGTTAAAGGGTGTAGAATTCAAGAGTTCTGCTGCATCAGGATGGGGTTTGTTACTTTTGCCATGATGTCATTGCCTGTTTCACATTTATCTCCTAACCATCTTGGGATGAAGGTTCAGTGCTTTGTGAGTGCCCTTAAGTGTTCATATAATTATTAGCTGAATTAATCAGAATGTATGTTGGGTGATGCATACAGAGGTGATTGGTATTTGGTAGAATGAGATTTTAATTTTAGGTCATTTCTGAAACATTTGGATAGTGTCTAATTTAGCATGCTTCATTCTGTATAAAAGGCAAATATATGCTTTAGATAAGGTGTCTTAGCATGCAAAAGAATGTAGCAGCCTAACTAAGCTGCCAATCACATTGTGTGTGCTAAAGTATCCTACTCCTATTCCTAACGGTTGGCAGCCTTGTTTTTAGCGAACATATTGTTGTCAGTGATTTCTTTGTTCTGCATGTCGGGCAGGAATCAGGTCAGGGTCTGGCTAATGAAATTGAACTCAGCTTTCCAAAATATGACATTATTCAGAGTTAATTCATGATGTAAAACAGGGGCAATTGCTTTTGTACATAAAGCCAGACTGATTTGGATGACATTTTTCATTAAATGAAACATCATTTGAAAACTGCCTTTTGTATATTCACTCAGTCTTTTTTAACTCTGTTAAGATATGTGAAACATTTAAGTGTGAAATAAATAAATAAGATATTCATAAAAGGCTAAATACTTTTTCACAGTGTAGTATGCTTCTTTGTATCTGGTTCATTAAGATTAAACTCTTCCCTTTTAGTTTAAAGCCAAGAGCAGAAAGATGCATATTCACGTAGATTTAGAGAAACTAAATACTTACTGCTAAACATTTTATTTATTCACACTGTTCTCACTTGGTGAAAGTTCTGTGTCATTTTCATGACTAAGAGCAACAGACATGACCTTTAACCCCATCACTTTAAGGGCTGCATGTCATTGTATCTTCTCTGCAAGTACTGGAAAGATACAGTTAGACTCTTAATCACCAAGATAGTATGTTTGCGTGTGACAATAGGGCATGAGTACAGATTGGATATCAAGGATTGAGGGCTGCATCAGATTCAGGTTCAACAGATGTGCAGAGAAGAACAGAGTGGGGTGGGGGCTGATAAATCTAACTCAACCTTTGAGCATGAACTTAGATGTTCTTTTTACTGTAACAGTTGAAATCTTACTACATATGTTCAATATGCTTGTTTCAGACACAAACTGCTCTCTGCTTAGCCTTTGAGCAAGGAAACGAGTGCATGCCTGATACATAAATAATATATATGCTGACCTACTGAGAAAATGTGACCAAACCACATGGATGGAACCAGTTAGCAACACCGAGATGCAAACTAACATGTGCAGGCTAAAGCTCTGAAAGGACACAGCCACAAGAAGTGTCCAGAACAAAAATAAATCTGACATGGTGCATAATTGTTTTATTTGATGCTTGTTTTATAGACCAGGTGTTTTACAAAAATATTTTATCAGCTACTGGTGGCATACTGTTTAAGTATAAAGATTGTGCTTGCACAAATGAATATGGAAGTGGGCCATGTGTAGACAGGAGTGGTTTGTGTTGCTAGGCAGAATATCCAGGTTTGCAGCTGTATTTCTAGATGAGATTATGTAAAGCTGGTGGCTCTGTTGCTCTGCTGACCCACAAAGATTTAGCAACCATTAAATTTCTGTGTCTATGACATTTAAAATCTCTTTCAGAGTGGGGATTTCAGAATAATTCAGGGCAAATATTTTCCTTCATTAAGCGTTTGAATCAAACTAAGTCCAAAGGAATAGTTCAGTGTATAACCGCAGTCATGTGGGAACATGCATGTCTAAATGAACTTAACCATATTTACAACAGCGCATATTCTTTAAGATTATTAGGTAATTTCTGAATATAGTTCTGATCTTCAGTTCTTTTCAGTAAAAACAGGAGTTCACTGGTTAAACAAGGAGCATTTACATCAAACCCCTGAAATTATTATGGATACTTTTGAGGTAATAGATGAGTAATTATGGTTTCACATTACACATCCATATGTGATAACAACACTTCATTTTAAAGAAGCTTTATTAGAAAACATTTCTATTGTGCTAAAATGTGTTTTACAATACCAATTAACTTTGAAAACCTATAAAAAGGCTGTTTGTAATTTATTCATGATTCAAGCTTTCAAAATGTTAGTTTTTCTGGCTCTAATATATTTATATATATGCTTTAAGAAGTCCAAAGTACCCAACCCCAAGTGATGTCAGATCATATGCAAGTTACAATAAAAGGCAAAGAAATGATAAAATTTATACTTCTCCCAGTTTCACTACATAGGCTCTCATTCTGGTTTGCTGTACATACATTTCCATTCTTTGGCAAATCCTTTTTTGTGTGTATTTGGCAAAAACAGCTATATTTTAGCTGCAGTTGCAGGCCGAAAATATGCCTGCACCACCGTTGCAGGCATATTTTCCCTCACTGTAAGACAAGCTAGAATGTGACTGCATTTTTATAACATGTTGCTAACCCTGTTGGCACTTCTGAGCATGACTCAGTTGTTGAATTGTGTCACATGCGCCATCTACTTAATTTGGATATTTTGGCCTTCATCACTTCTCTGCAAACTGGAGTAAAATGCAAAACAACTTAGTTTTGCATTTTACATTTTCATCCTGGGGCCACTTATGTGCATCTCCCTCCTAATCTCCTTAGCAAAATAAACACATTTTTTTCTAAGTGTGTACTTGTTCTAACTAGTTTAACCATCATCAATTTTATCCACATGCCAGAATCCCTAATTCATTAGTGTGAATGGTGTAGGCATTCATTAGGGTCCACTTTTCTGGTTGCTCCGTAAATTTCGCCACACTTCTTCTTCTGCATACTTTGTGCTGTTTTCACCGTTCAACTTTTATACTATTCAGCTTGCTCTCCTAATGCCGGCTATATCTCTTTGTATTCATAACCTTCATACTTTTTATAATATTCATCTTTTTATGAATTTTTCACCCCATGGGGGAAGCCGCTCCATCCTGTGGCAGAATTGAGAATTACAATATGAAATGTCCGTTGTGTTTCACAGTGGATGTTTTAGGTCCTACCTATTAATGGCAATGAATCATCCAGTTTGAGGGCTGTCACGGAGGACACAAGGCAGTGGCCATTTTGAAGTTGGGCAGTTTAACAGCTTTTGTGCTGTTTAACACTTGGGAATAATTTGAGCTTTTGACATTGTGCTGCTTGTAGTCACCGTGCTAAACGATCCCTCCAGACAAATGTTGATATCTCAGGAACCATAAAAGGTATGGATTTCATTCACCCACCGTTTTTATCAGAGGGAATAGGGGAACGTTTCTGTCTTTTTAAAATTTTAGGTTTTACATGAGTTTCTTTACATTGCACGGAATATATTACTGTAACTTAACATGCAAGTGGAAGCCTACATGCAACCATTAGTATTTTAGCTACTTTTAGCCTTTTACATGATTTTACCTTATAAACTGCAGTGACCCTACAGTTTAGGTTAGGAACCACTGTTCTCCAGCAATTTATAATACTGTTTAGTTGGAATTTTTGCATTATTCAAAAGCTTTTACTCCTCTTCAACAGTTTTTCTGTTATAATAATCCCATTTAGGAACTTTGCATGATTACAATTTGTTCTGGTGCATCTGCCTATTTCTTGCATTTCTGCAAATCTTTAGCAGTTGACTTCAAACGTTTTGGCATCTTCAACAAAAGCATTCAGCATTCACACTTGCATTTTTACAGGAAATACACACTTTCTAGTTAGTTAACTTGGTTATTTTGTGTCTTTTTCCATGCTTTCTGTAAATTGTGGATGCAGTTTTTTTCTTTGGTATTACTGTTTTTTTTACATACCTAGTGTACACTCAGACTCCTATTTCGCCTGGTAATTGTTAAATCCCAGCATAACAAAAACACTTTAAAAATATATTGTAATTATAAATCTTTCTGCACTTCAGTTTCTGATACGACGTGAATGAAGCCCTAAATTTCACACCTAATAGGATAGCAGAGTCTAGAATCTGAGCACCTTGTTTGATTTATTTTATATTTTACTATCCCCACAGGTTGACTGCTGTCATTCTCTGTGGCTTTAAATGTCCATTGCTATGGCCAAGCGTGAGGTTGGGAGCGCCAGCCCCGTGGTGCGTCAGATAGACAAGCAGTTCCTGGTTTGCAGCATCTGTTTGGATCACTACCACAACCCCAAGGTCCTGCCCTGTCTACACACTTTTTGCGAAAGGTAACCATTGGAATTTGTAAACGTTGTACAACCAAGCCTGAAATGTCAGTCTCTAATAATTGTTGCATTTAAAAAAAAAAAAAGGAAAGGGAAAAAAAAAAGGATGCAACACACCTGTCGAACTAGCTTCTTCTGTGGTTGTGGTTCCTGCATCATATCCTGTTAACTGTGAAATTCTTGTTAGCACCACATCTAATTCAAATCCCTAAACACAAAACAACAGCTTAACATTGTTGACTCCTCAGAGAGGCCTTCTTTAGTAATAGATAGTGTCAGATAGTTACCTTTTTGTTTTTAAAGACACAATTACAAAAACTCAGTCTTTAATGTCTCATTAAGATGAAATGCATTCATTTTGTCTCTCATCATAATAAAACATCCTTTTAATTTTTACAGGAACTGATGTATAATATCTCTGTTAATGTTATATCATTTTACATACTTGTTAACTTTCTCCCTGTAGCTGTCTCCAGAATTACATTCCTCCAGAGTCTCTGACACTCTCGTGTCCTGTGTGTCGACAAACATCCATCCTGCCTGAGAAAGGAGTGGGAGCTCTACAGAACAACTTCTTCATCACTAATCTCATGGAGGTCTGGTCCTACATTACATTTTGTATCACAGAATCTGTCTATACCCCACATGAGGCAATACACAATACATATATACTGCAAAAATTCTAATCAGATACAGTAACGCCTGTTATTTATACATTGAAAATAAAAGATTAGAACAAATGAAAAAAACCTGTATATTTGTTGCCTGTGTGAGCTTTTTTTTTTGAGCTGCATTTATTTGGAAAGACATTGCGAGAGGGAGGGAGGACATTCTTCCAGACTGAGGTCATTCTGAAGACTTAATTTCTGAAAGGTTTTTTTAAGAGCACAGCTTTTGAGAGTTTAATCAACAGTGACTGGAAGTTTAAAAAGTAAATGTTTATGTCATGGATTAAAAACACTTTACGAATATTTAAACTGACTGTAAATACCATTGTGTAATTTCATAACACAATGGATTTAAAAGAAAGGGGTATTCACCGACATGATTATTAAAAATATCTTATAATGAGGATGGTAATGTGTTGTGGTAGGTCCTGCAGCGTGAGCCGGAGTGTTCACGGCCCGAGGCCTGCAGTGTGTTGGAGTCGGTCAGCGCTGCAGTAGCAGGGAAGCCTCTTTGCTGCCCAAACCATGAAGGAAAGGTAGGAAATCCTTCTCCGCTCGCTAAAAGGTCCTAAATTGTCTTGTTTGGTGCTTTAGATAAAGTGAAAGGAATGTGAAATATTGATATCTTGCAATGCTTACTAAGAGATAATGATTAAGTTTGGCTCCACCTGCAGGTGATGGAGTTCTACTGCGAGTCTTGTGAGACAGCCATGTGTTTGGACTGCACAGAGGGCGAGCACCGGGATCATATGACTGTTCCTCTGCGGGATGTAGTGGAGCAGCACAAAGCTGTGCTCAAAACACAGCTTGATGCCATTCACAGCAGGTCAAAACTTTATCTTTGATGGGGATTTTAGCTTTCCCCTTCATGCAGTGATTTAAATTCTCAAGCATTTCTTATTGAGTATCATCCTAGAAAGGAAATTTTACTTTAAATTTTTACATATATTTTTAAGATCAGCTGAAAATATCTTGATGAAAACCTTTCCTTTGGTTGTCTTGTAGACTCCCTCAGCTGACAGCAGCTGTTGAGCTGGTGAGTGAGATCTCGCGGCAGCTAAATGAAAGAAAAACTGAGGCAGTAGCAGAGATCAACAATACGTTTGAAGAGCTGGAGCGGGTGCTGCAACACCGCAAGACAGCCCTCATCACGGACTTGGAGAACATCTGCAGCTCCAAGCAAAAGGTCAATTCCATACACTTTCACACAAGCAGTTATTGCCTTTCTTTTACGTTCTGGCTCTCCAGTCTTGTCAACCCCTTTTTCCACTTTTTTGAATGCAGGTCCTCCATGCCCAGCTTTCCTCTCTTCTCCAGGGGAAGGAACACATCCAGAGCAGCTGCAGCTTCACAGAGCAGGCTCTCAGCCATGGGAATGCAACGGAGGTGGACTCATAAAATATTATTTTCTGGCTACTCATAAGCCAACTAATCAGGGAATCAACTATAGTAGTGGATGTTGCATTTTTGAAAAATGGTTAATGTTTTGTAAGTGTAGGTGCTACTGGTTCAGAAGCAGATGAGTGAGCGGGTCACAGCTCTGGCCAGACACGACTTTCCAGAGATGCCACATCAGAACGCACATCTAGACTGTCAGGTACTATCTGCTGTTTGCTATGATTCAAACTCACCAATTTTAATCACCAGCAGCAGCAATCGCTGGAACACTTATGCGTTGATTAAAGCAGCAGTTGTGTCCTCTAGGTGGAGACTGAAGGCTTGCGGCGCTCCATCCAGAACCTGGGCGTTCTCCTTACAACATCAGCTGTGGCACACACGTCTGTCGCCACAGGGGAGGGACTGAGACATGCAGCTACTGGGCAGCACCAAACCATTACTGTGACAACAAAAGACAAAGTACTGATTTTTTGGGGGTTTTTTTCTGAGGTTTTAGTGCACCATTATCATTTGGAATGCTAATTTCCTTTTTGACTGTGTTTTATAGTGCCTTTTAAACATATTTTCAGTGACGTTTTATTATATTTTGTCATATTACAACCACAGATTCAATTGGGATTTTATATAGCAAACCGGCACAAAGCAGTGCGTGAAAGAAAAAGGATACATAGGTTTTAGTTTAAGTCTTGTCTGACCAGACATTCTGTTTGGCTTCTGCCACACATGACTTGCAGGATGTGTGGATGTAAGACTTATTTTTACGTCTGTCAGCAGGAACTTCTTCGCACTCTCCTAATAAACACTCCACTTAAGCTGAGCTGTGGACCACTGTAGTTCCTAGAGTCTTTGAGCCTTTTTGTTGTTTTTTGATAAATGCTCTCTTTGTCCTGCCGGTCCATTTATGTGGATAGCCATATCTCAGTAGCTTTGCAGTTGTCCCATACTCTTTCCATTTTCAGTTGATGAATTGACAGTGCTCGTTTAGATGTTCAGAGGTTCAGATGTTTTAACGACCAAACAGTGGCTTAAGAAGTTCCCAAGATGTATCCATGAGCTCTTGTATTTATATTTTATAAAAGTTTTATACATTCTGGTGCTTCTACAGCCAACTAGATTTTGTTTGAGTGTCAGAGTAGAAATTGTTTAATGCAAGTGCTAAGCATATTTTCAAATATGTAGCTGTCAAACATTTTGAAAACTATGTATCCTTTTCCTTTGCATGGACTCCAATGCACCTGAATCAAATAATTGACTCATTACTAGACCTTTGAAAAACTTAAGTCAGCCCTTTTGTTCTGGTGTGTTTAAGTATGGATTAATCTGAACATTGCAGGGCAGTCAAGGAGTTGGAGACTGCTCAAATAGAATTAAGTTTGTGGCAAAATGTGAGTTCTTTGGGGTTATGAATGTAAGGCACTGTACCAAATCAAGTTTATTGCCACCAGACACATTTGTTTTTTTCTTTTTAGCTATATATTAAAATTTGTAGTTACACTTTACATTTATATCTACACTAAAATTGTCTACAATAAGTTCCATAGTAATTGTTGTCATTATTTATAGGATGGAGAGTTGGTGAGGACAGGAAATGCTGTTTTAAAGGCTGAGATATTGTCGGCTGACGGTAACAGAGCTGCAGAGGTAGAAATAGCAGACAACAAGAATGGAACGTATGAAGTAGGCTACACGTTGCGCTCCGAAGGAGAGTATTCATTCTGCCTGCTGCTCTACGGTCAGCCCATACGTGGCAGCCCATTCCGCCTGCGGGTGGTCAAACCATCAGATGTGCCCCAGTCTCCGGATGATGTGAAAAGGAGAGTGAAGTCCCCGAGTGGGACAGGAGGCCACATCCGTCAGAAAGCGGTGCGACGGCCTTCCAGCATGTATAGCACCACCAAAAAAAAGGAGAACCCCATTGAAGATGAGCTCATCTACAGAGTTGGTAAGACAAACTTCAAGGAGCTATTTCAAAATGTCTCCTGTTAAGTAGGTTAACAATTTATGAGTTATTTTGTCTTATTGCATAACAGTTACTTAGTAAATTCTTGAAACTGGTAGACAAAAATATTTTCATCAACAAGCAGAATTTTCATACTTTTCTCTGTCAAAGTAGATGCCACACGAAACTGGTTACATGCGCTGTGTACATCCAAACTAAGATAACCCACAAAAACACACAGCTTGGTCAGTGTGTTGCATTACCTACCTCAAACAAGAGTTTCAAGTTTTAATTGCATAATAACATAATTCAAAACTGCTAATTGCCTGGTAGGCTGGGAAGTACTCAATAATCTTTGCTCAGAATTAGCAAGAACATGCTAGTATGGGCTGTCAAGGATAATAAATCAAACACAGTGAGAGTGTTGATAATAAACACAATTACTGAATGCCTAACTCTCCCGTTAGGTTCTCGGGGAAGGGAGAAGGGTGAGTTCACAAATCTGCAAGGAATCTCAGCCTCCAGCAATGGTAGAGTGGTGGTGGCTGACAGCAACAACCAGTGCATACAGGTGAGCCAGACACATAGAGGACAATGCATGTAGCAGTAGCTGTGTAGGACCACTGTTGACTTAGAGACTACCACGGATGTTATGTGCTAAACATGAGTTCTGCAAATGGCTGCAGGTATTTTCCAACGATGGGCAGTTTAAAATGCGCTTCGGGGTCAGAGGTCGTTCTCCAGGACAGCTGCAGAGACCGACAGGGGTCACTGTAGACATGAACGGAGACATTGTGGTGGCCGATTACGACAACAGATGGGTCAGCATCTTCTCCTCAGATGGCAAGTTCAAGGTACACATCATGCACTGCCTTATCTTTGATCTAGGTCTCGGTAATGCCTTGTGAAAAAAACTAATTATTAGTGGTAATATGCGTTGTAGCAAATATTTGTCTCTGTGTCCACAAAATGTAAACTCAAAGCGCATTATCTTGGTTGCTAAATGCCTACTTGAGGAATTTTTTGAGAGAGCACAGAAATTCAAATGGAGAAAGACCATTGAGGTCCATTGGGTTCCAAAGCCTGAAAACAATCTTAATCATAGAACAGAGCAAGAGTGGCTAAGACAGGGTCAGATGACTGTTTACTTACTCAGAACCAACTTCCTGTTGTGCTTCAGGTTACGCCTACACTTTGTCCTCTCTCTGTTGGTGAGAGGATTGACTTTGTCTTCAGCAGATGTTCTGTCTGCCCAGGAAGGTTGTTCTGAGGTACAATCTGGATGTTTTAGCAATTCCTCTCCTCGAATCAAAAACCAAATTGTAACCAACTGAAGAAAAATAACTTGATAGATAAGATGAATTTTCTCTACCTCAAGTACATGAATACAAAACAAAACAGAACTGGTGGGAATTTAAATATTAGACTGTGAACAAAAATAAAAAGTCATCAAGAATAAAAATCAAATTGAATTTAACCAAGTTGATTCAGGTTGATTCTTGCAATTGGGTCTGTTCATTGATGGTTCTATGTGTTTGCTTTGGTCAACTCAAAGCAACTCTCTTTGTCTCCAAACTAGAGCATTACTGAACACAGAGTGGTGCAGAACAGAACAAAGCCCTGTACAAAATACCCCTACAAATCCAATCAACAGGATTTTAGTTTGTTCAGTAATTCTGTTTGTCTTCTTCTACCACAGAATAAGATTGGTGCAGGCCGTCTCATGGGTCCCAAAGGAGTGGCCATGGATAAAAACGGACACATCATCACTGTGGATAACAAAGCCTGCTGTGTCTTCATCTTTCAGTCGAATGGAAAGCTGGTGACTAAGTTTGGAGGCAGAGGGACGTCTGATAGACAGTTTGCAGGTGAGGAGGGAAGCTAAGTCTTCTGCAGAGCTTTTTTGAACCCTAATAGATAGGATTGCAGACAGTCTGTCGCAGAGAGTTTTAAGTTTTCTATAAATTGAAAACAGTTTTCAACCTCATATTTGTTCTATAAAGAGCTTCACGGGATGTTTCTCATTCACCTAGTCACACAAATATCCAGTGGTTCCATAAATTAGCACCATAACACTTCTTTTTGTCTTTGTAAAGAAATGTATTTAATAAATATATTGTACTACATCTGCCATGAACTGGCAACTTGTTCAGGGCGTACCTCGCTTCTCGCCTGATGACCACTGAAGAGGTCCTTGTGCTCCTGCAAGGATAAGTATGTTCAGATGATGGATGGGTTATACTATATGGTTAAAAGGGGCAGGGAGTAGGATGAGGTAAATGCAGAATTGACTTTTCTAAGCTTTATATCATGTTATAATGTCATCTCCTCATCACACATATACCTGGAATGTTGCTTTGGCCTATTTATACATTTTTAGGAGTACTTGAATCTCCAATGGCAGCCATTCGGGTGTGCCCTACTGGTGACACTTCTGATTTGTTGTCTATTTACCCAAAACGGCAGCAGCAATTAGGATAAACCTGGTAGATCAACGTGTCTGCTGAGCTTATCATCTAAGCTACAGCGCTCCAAAGATCAGTTGTAAATGGCATCAGCAGACAGCATGGAGAAGCATTGTTGGGAGGATGTGCTTAAGGTGTGTCAGAAAAGGTAGAAAGAAGGTTCTTAAAGAAACAGAGGCCAATTTCATGGCATCAGATACAAAGTCATTTTTTTAAAGTCGTTTATTTACCTGTCCCTGTTCCACAAAGCATGGTGAAGTGAATTAATGCTGCCAGTATGGTGTATGCAACCCACTATGCTGGTTGATGCATATTACATACACCAATTAGTTTATTGGAAACTCTTTGCCACCTTTTAGTGGTCCATGTTATGCCCAATCTTGCTAAATTGCTCAGTAGATATACATGTGTATTTTTCAATTGTTTACTATAGTTGAAATAAAAATTTCATTAATTTTGCACCTATTTGATGAAAAATAGAAAATATTTCCGTTTTTTATGAATAAAATAAATACATCAATGATATTTTTAAATGATTATACATGACATAAACTATTGATGCCTCCAAATTTTAATCAGTTGATTATCTGTAGAATTTTGGCACTTTGGGGATTCCCCATTTTATGGGACATAGGGTGAATTCAGTGTTTCCTTTTAGTTGTGACCACACATGGCAAGGCTGAGGATCAAACCAAATTTTAACCAGAAGAAAATTACTCTGTCCAGTTCTGCATTTTAATCCACAATCGAGAGGCTAAATAATTACACTATATTTTTTGTTCTGCAGTTATTGGAATATGAAATGTTACAGTTATTTGTAACTTTAACATCTTCCTGACATTGCTTGCTTTGCAGCAGCAACAGAAGGCAACTCTACAGATTGCCCTTAATTGTTTTCTTTCTCGCCTATCTTTATTTCTGATGACGTGCTTGTTCTTTCTTTCTGTTCTTCCTTCTGTTCTTGATTCAGAAAAACTTGGCCCAAACTTTAATAAATCTGGCTCAGTTTTCAGTAAGTACTAAGTGTGGCCTTGCTGCGACCTTAATCCCACGGTGTCCTCTGTCTAACCCAATTCCCTGATCACGTGTCTGACTTCCAGAGAAGACAGATTGTTGATAAAGATGGATGAAAATAGACTTGTACAGAGATTGCTTAAAATTCAGCTACAATTTCATAAATAGCAGAATCAACATGTCATGTACATTGTGTGTTTTTTGTGTGAGTATAAAAAGATTTATTGCAAAAATACAGTGCTATGAAAAAGTATTTGCCCTGTTACAGGTATTCTTAATTCTTGCTTTTTGTCACAACTCAATATGTTTTAACAATGGACAGATATTTTCAACTAATTTCTTTGAAATGTCATTTTTAATTTTCATTTTAAAATATTAATCAAATTAATGTCACACAATGTGAAAATATAATAGTCAAATTGTTGATTCGTTAATTAACTGACTCATTTTTATTTAATTTATTTCGATTTCTCTAGTCACACTTAGGTCTGGTTGTTTGTCTGAACTATAGAATCAACAAATAACTTAAAAATAACCTGTCTGACAACATAAAGTAGGGTAAAATATATCAGAAAGCAACAGATTTTGGCCTGATCTTAGGCAATTCAAGGACAGATGAAAAGCAAGTGACTGACATCTGTCAGTCTGGAGAGGGTAGCAAAGTAATTTATAAGTCTTTGGGTTCTCTAGAAAACCTGAAACAGGAAGAAACCTTGGCCGCTTGACGAGAAACACACCAATTGCACTTCAGAGACTTATTCATGGAGTCAGTGAATAACCAAAAGAAACATCTATAGTCATCTAAAGGTGAAAACCACTGCTAACTACAATATCAGAAAACGGTGAACAGAAAAACACATCTTACGTTTGACAGAATATAACTGTTTGTGAAGTGACAAATAAAAATACTTGTACTAGAGTGTCTATCCCTTTACATCACTCATAAATCATTTATGAAACAACATCAGACTTGTTAAAGCAAGAGTCGATCAAAATTCAGCAACAGGGAGGTAAGACTAATTGCCAGTTATTGTAAGATCTTAATGGTAGTTGTTGGCAACATGAGTTATTGATTTTATGAAGCGTTGCCTTTTGCGATCTTTTAGCATTCATGTCAGACTGTTTAAGGGATTTTGTCATTCTACATGTCAGGCAGTAGTAAGGCCATGGTGTGTGTAGTGGAATTGAAGTAAAAACATTTAATTATTTAATTTATTATATAAAAATTGGGACATTTTCATATAATAAAAATCTAAATAATTTGTAAATAATTGAAATTGGCATTTAAAACCCCTGCTTATTTACTCATATCCTTTTTCTGATTTTAAAATTTGATCTGAAACAATTAAGACATAAAAAACAAAACCAGAAGAAATCTGTAATGGGCTGAATACTTTTTTTTTTTTTTTTCCACAGAACCATGCAGATGTTTTTTAGTGGTCTCTGTTAATCAACAATCCTTCTGTGTTTTATGAAAAAACAAATGTTTGATTCTGAAAAACACCTAGATGGATGATCAAAAAACTCAAAAATAAACGCAGCTAACCCACGTTTCAATTTTTTTAAACCATCGGTACAATCACACACTTGTTAGCATACACTAATAATGCAAAATATGATTCAAACTGAAAAGTCTTGCTCCTTACCAATATTTTAGAAAAGTTTTTAAATTTAGAACAGCATGTAAAGTCTGAAAAGTGTTTTACACAAATATGAACAACCAGATCAAACATGTTTGACCAGCCTAATAACTGTGACAGGATTTGTGCAAATATAATGAATCTGTTTTTCCAAAACTTTTCTAAATCTGTCTCTCTCTTCAGGTCCGCACTTTGTTGCAGTGAACAACAAGAATGAAATTATAGTGACAGATTTTCACAATCACTCTGTTAAGGTAAAAGAAATATAATCCCTGCAAGTCTTCATATTCGGAGAGTGAATCTGGTGGTATGAATTTATTACTACTTATTTCAGGTATACAGCGCAGATGGGGAGTTTCTGTTTAAATTTGGCTCTCATGGAGAAGGCAATGGTCAGTTCAACGCGCCCACTGGTGTGGCTGTAGATGCTAATGGAAACATCATTGTAGCCGACTGGGGTAACAGCAGAATACAGGTAATGTTCATTTTTGTTTTCATCATCATTAATATTGAGCTATCATAGTAATGACCTTAAATTCCAACTCTTTGATATAATACCACACCTTAAAAAATTTATTTATACTCTGCGAGCTTTTTTTTATATTTTGCCACATTGCAATGGTTGCAAGTATTTGCCCCAAGATTTCTTCTGTTTTGGCTTTTTGTCATACTTAAATGTTTAAGATAATGAAAGAATGATATTTTGAAATGAAAGAACCTGAGTAAAAGCTATCAAAACCATTCATGACATTTGTAGTATCTTCTCAACCTGACGACTGATTACATCTTGGTCACTTCCCAAGACTGGTAAATTGAACATTGAGCTTTTTGGTTCTCTCTTCACCACATCAGATAAGGTCAGCTCTCGAATCTCTGCAGATACACCAATCCACCTATCGATCTCCTGTCCCATTTTTCTCTCATTTGTTAACAAGCCCCCGAGACACTTAAACTCCTCCATTTGGGGCAGGACCTTGTCCTCGACCCAGAGGAGGCATCCTACCCTTTTCTGGCTAAATACCATGATCTCGTATTTGGAGGTACCAATCTTCATCCCAGCTGCTTTACACTCAGCTGTGTACTGCTGCTGTGATATTCAAATTAGTGTCACAATCTGAAACAAAGATAAAAAAACACAAACAGAAGAAATGTGTAAAAAAATGTATACATTTCCTGAAATGCTTTTTCAGAGCACCTTTTAATAGTTATTCCAATATTGGCAAAAAATTGAAAGGAAATATTTTGTTTTTGGTTTCTAGGTTTTTGATAGCACAGGGTCCTTCCTGTCCTACATTAACACCTCAGCAGACCCGCTCTATGGGCCCCAGGGCCTCGCTCTCACCTCAGATGGACATGTGGCAGTTGCCGACTCCGGGAATCACTGCTTCAAAGTTTACAGATATCTACAGTAAACAAAGGAAAGGCATCAACCAATCCTGCTCGAATAAATTAATACTTCACATTACTAGCTGACATTAAGTTGCAATGTTCCTGCAGCCTGTTTGGGCAGATTAATTACTTGTTAATTTCTTTTCAGTGAAGGGTAAAAAAATGGCAAAAATATTAATATTAGAAGAGAAATAACTTTGATTTCTGCCAGTATATCCACCTGGACTCAGCCTGCCAGACGTGACATTTTGTGATAAACCTAATTTCTGGATTAGATTCATGACCTTTCCAGCAACCAGCAAGGCAAACAAGCATGTACTATTTCCAACCATTTTTCGGAGGAAAGGTAGGCCTATAGTTCAGTAAAGTTTGTTGTGAGGTTCTTTAAAAATGTTACAAGCAGTCAAAATCTTACCTGTAGTTAACTTCCATGTGCTCTTTTTGTATTAGTCACAGAAGCTGAGGCTAACATCAGTCTAAAGGGTCCAAAACCAATGAGGACTGACAACAACTCCAGTCTCAAATGAGTTGAAGTCGATGCTAATGCTTATTTATGAATGCTTATTTATGAATCTTTAGAGAATGGGGTAAATATTATTGCATTGGACATTTATTTTAATAGAAGGTGTTGGATATGTTGCACCACCGATAAATTTCCTGTGTGAAAGGTCCAGGCTACTGATAGGAACATATAAAGCATGTCTGATCAGAACACTTAGGGTGAGAGTAACGCAGAGTTCAAAGCAAAGAAATTATTACTGTTTAAAAGTTTACTTGCACCTTTTTTTTCCCACAACAACACATAAACAACCGGCTAAAAGTATAATGAAAACACTGCTGTTAGCCATAGCTGCAAGCGCTAAGTCTCAGCTAACATGCTAATCCAAACAATAAGCTAATGTTAGCATTTTAGCAACAGCCAGCATGTAAACTGACAACTTGGTAGAGCAAAGTGTTAGCTAAAGTTACCTTAAATGGTGTTAGGGTTCTTATTTTGGAGGCTTGCAACACTACCTCAATACAGCAATGTAAGGCAAAGGTTGTTCTATCCATATCCTGTTTAACAAATGTCAAAATCATATTCAACGGGCAAATATACAGAAAACATTTAAATGACTTATTAGAAACTCTGAATGGTTTAGCATATATATTTTGGCCTTTGTCCATTTGTACCACAGGAAAATCACACCTCCATTGTCAGTTTCCCATGTAAATGATTTTCATCCTTTCATTTCAATAAAATCCAAGAATGCAAACGCAATAATGATCTAAAACTTTAAAAAGCAGTGTTTGTATCAGTCAGTATCTTTTACTTATTTATACAGCCTCTGTAGTTACTTTCAGCCTCTGTAAACAACAAATCAACAAAATAAGCGTTTTCTGCTGCAGGGAAGATATTTATTGGTCAAAACTTTTTAACAGAACATAATTTCAAAATCCCAAGAGGTGCCATTTTGTCACTGTGAGCACCAAACACCCTGCTGTTCCTGCCTTCTGTTTTTTTTTATCTGTATATAAAACAGAACATTTTGGAATGTGTAGTTGTAGATCAGCTCATCTTTCTGTACTTTTTCATCCTGACAAGACCCACCAGTCATTAGTTGACCTTTATGCAAGTTATAGTTTATTCAATGAAGCATAACATCCCAACCAGCTCCACTTCTACAGGTAATTTCTTTTTCTGGTCTTGCTGTTGTAATAACCAAAATAGATTTCTAAAAATTTACCCCATGGCTTTTTGCACTTTTGTCTGCTAATAATAATTTACTGTAATTGTAAATATGCATATGTAGGTGTACATATGGATTTATTGTCCATGTTATATTGCTATAGTATATATCCTACTTATTCCAGCATTTAAATGGAACTGAGATCATGCCAAGCAGTAGCCACCCGAATTACTGAAATATTAGAACAAAGTTGTAAACATTTGTTGTATTTTATTTTTCCAGATTATTTATTTTTGATTTTCTTTTCTTTATGATTTGTTGTACAAATTATTTTTCTAACTGTTGCGTTGGACACTTTACTCTCCGCCAAACATTATGTTATGTGTTATAAGTTGTAGCATCTGAAATCTGATTTCTCCTCTAACTTCCTCTTACAGCTAACATTAACACTGATGTTACCCTCTGCCAAAATGCGTTGTTGTAATTTGCTTTTGAACATTGCATAAAGTACAAATATTATAAGAGTTCTATCATTTTACAAGTATATGCCTGTATGTACAGTTCATTTATCATGATCAAAGGTGTATTGTACATTACAGTCATTTTATTATTGTTACTGATAACCAGCACTTTTATCATGGACAGTTTAGAGTATTTGTTTTTATGTGTGGCTCCAAAAGGAACCTTTTTTTATGTGTGTTTATAAAAATCTGTTTAACTGTCTTTATTCTTGTGTTTTTCATTTGTTGGAAAACTGTGTACTGACAAATTATTTTTCTCCGTAAATCAGTTATTGTTTTTCATTTTCCATGTCTTTAATTGTCACTAACTAGTTTGTGTGAAATAACTAAAGCACATTTAAATAAAACGCTACATCTACCAAATATGTGTACGGCTGTATGCTAGAGGAGATCAGACAGAAGTCAATTACAAGGTGTATGTAATCCTGGAAAATCGTTGCAAAAATAAACCAGAACAGTGAGAACTGCTGTGTAAACTGTGTGTTTTATCTCAGCAGACTTCTGTTTTTTCACGAATATGCCTTGAACAATTCCTTTAGTTAGTAAATGACAATTATGATGACTGCTTTTGGCAGATTAAGCATGGTCCAGAAGAAAATTTAGTTTGATCACACTAGTTGAAAATAAGTTGCAAATGATCAACTGCTGTATTTTCAAATTGACAATCTACTTCATTTAAAAGCTGGTTTATATCAGAATCAATGTATGTCTTCTAAATACGTCACATAGCAATAAGGGGTTTATAAACCTGAAGATCAATGACTTTAAATAACAAGGGCTTTATGGCAAAGACAAATCATATCTAAATGGGACCTTCTTGAACAAATATTTTAGTGAAACAACAATGTTTACAGTAATGTTTCTTTGTTAGATTTTGTCATTTGTACTGCATTAAGCCCACATCTCAATAGAAAAACAGCAAAGTCACTTCTGAGTCACTACCTGGGCAGGAGGAGATGAAGCAGTTTTCTCACCTCCTCCTTAAATGTTCTGCATTAGTGACTCAGCAGCACCAGATTGGTCTGTTGTGGTTGAGAAAAAAAAGTGGACGCTAGACAAGAAAAGCACAGAAAGAACAACCAAGGTGAAAATATAACTTCTCTTATTATGGATGCCACACAGATGCAAATAAATGTCACAATAGCACAAATGGTGAGTGAAAATGTTTAAGAATAGTATTTTAAAGCTGGTTAGAGTCTCAACTTCAGCTTAAACAAGAAAATTAAGCTATTGCAAATTAGAACATAATCCTAGACACAGTCACAAGTGAGAACAGGCATATTGCCAAGTCCATTTAAAAAGATTTAATCATTTTTTTAACATAATGAGCTGATATACCAAAACTGCAATTATAGTGATGGCATATGGGGATGAAGTGTACTGTTTCTTTAAGAAGAAACTAAGGTCAATAAATTATAGATTTTTTTTATTTTATTTTATTGAGATGAAATAGAATGAGTATTCATACAGAGTGCAAGAGTCTTAGCAAGATCCTGGAGTCAAACTTTGTGACACAACTCAAAATAATCCAAAGATGGATAAGTAAATTAAGTCAACGTAACTGCATGAATAAACCGATAGAGGTGCAGTCATGGATAAAACACAGCGAGAGAGAACAGGAGATGCAACAAAAAGCTCCAATAATCAAATAGCAGTGTCTTCAGGTTCAACTTGTCTAATAAAAAATAAAAAATAATAATAAAAAAAATTTAATAAAAAAACTTGAAAATTTGCCATTTAAAGGCCATTCAGAACCACAAGTCCAAGAAAAAAAGTAAAACTAAATAACAGTCAGAAATACACAACACAAGTTTCAACTTTTAAGAAACCAAAAAAAAAAAAAAAAAAAATCATAAGATACATGGATTTTAAATACATGTATCAGTCATATGTAACAACAGTAATCAATTTAACATAAAACATAAAAGCAAGAAGACAACACCAACATTCAGCACTCCATAACTATTTCAGTCAAATTCAAGTTCTTGCTTTACTTTTTATTAATGGAATGTATAAAGCTAAATATTTAACAACTAGGTGGCTAAATATATCTAAATACAGCTTAATAAGGAGCTGCTATGTTCAAAGAAATTGATCACTTTGACTTGTAGCTCATCATTCGCTCAGCTGTATAAAACATTTCATATTTGTTAAGGTATTTCCTCACGGCTGCCTGTGTTCAGTACTGTAAAGTTGTGCTGCAAAAGGGGACTTGGAAGTAAAACGTAGGTCAGTTCAAAGCTGCGTGTATATAACATAAACTAAGGAAATATACAGGCAATTTAAAATGTTTTTGATAAAACCATTTCCATAAAACCTGTCTAACCCATTTGATCTAGAAACATGAATTTCAAGTTAATTCCCCAGACAAGCTGGCCAAACTGAGAACGGAAACCAAAAGCAAATGTAACAAAGTTTGGCAGAGCAGGTGTTAATAGAGCATAAGTTAGTATGCTTTAATCACCAGGAACACCTGAGGCATCTGCAATCACACAAACACAGTGATCTATGTAAACAGCGAAGCACCTTTCCAAATCCACCACCGTAGTAATCAGGGGTGTGAGCCTACAGTTTGTGTCTAAGTTGGGGGCGGGGGGAATCCAAATTGAGAACGTTCACCTGGGAAGCAACATCACATCATCACTACTACATGTCTAAAGAAGATCTCTTTCCAACAGGCTAACCTGAAAGCACGAGTTGGACTCTTACCACCTACTCATTACACCTCTGTTAATAGTAATGGCATATCTGCAGCCTGCTGCCTACGTCATTCTTCCCTGGGCTGAAAAAGGGATAGACAGGCTCCTCAAAGCAGGTGTCGAACAAGTAGAGTCTCTTCATTGTAACAGCATCATAGAAACTAAGGCGGCCATTGTCATAGTCCAGGTACACACCGACACGTGGCGAGTTCCAGTAGTCAGCGAGAGGAATGCGGCCATCTTCCACATTGGCGTAGAGTCGGTCCTGCAGACAGAGGCTCCAGTATCCTGCGGATGGAGTGAGATTGACAAAGCCCTTTCTGTTGCTGCACTCAGTCGTCACTCCCAGGTACCACACTCCTTTGTCCCTCACGTCCACCTCCCAGTAGTGCTGGCCGCTGGCGTACTGGGCTGTGGCGAGGACTCCACAGAACCGGTTGAAACGGCCCGGAAGATCAGGCTCCTGGCTGCGAACCCGTCCCTCCTCCACTTTGGTGTCAAAGTCTGAGATAAGGAGGTTTGCGTGAGCGGTGTCGGGGTCTAAGGTCAGGTTCTGAGGCACTATGCAGGGAGAAATATGGACAGTTTAGTTCACCTTACTGTAATCATAATGAATTATTATTGTGGTAGCATTTCTGTTGCCTAAACCTACTGG
This sequence comes from Girardinus metallicus, assembly GCA_903067095.1. Classification (NCBI taxonomy): domain Eukaryota; kingdom Metazoa; phylum Chordata; class Actinopteri; order Cyprinodontiformes; family Poeciliidae; genus Girardinus; species Girardinus metallicus. The sequence goes on from CAEGAE010041697.1 coordinate 59,277, forward strand.
TGTGCAGAACGTGCATCATCTTCTTCCACATGATGAGTTGGAAAGGCCCTGAGAAGTCTGTAAATTCAGTCGTACAACTGACCGGCTCAAGGGATGTGAAAGACTTGCGATGCATTGCTCTGGAGAGGAAACAAATATGTTAACCTTTTATGCTTTTTTTTTTTATTTTCTTTTATTTAATGACGGTCTTCAATTGTAGATTACTTACTCATTAAATGTTCCAGAAAGGCTCTGTTGGAGTAAAATAAGATGTTACCTTAATTGTTATGCTGAATATTATTACTAATTTACAGCACGTTAAACAAAGTAACAGTATTCATTAAAGGTTTCGGTTCAACTGGTGCAACTGTCTACAAGATATTTTTTATCAGATTTTTAATGTCTTTTTAGCACACATTGCAATGATGCCTTCATGTTCAACTCACCTCAAAGTTAGTCTTCCCACCAATTTGATTATGAATATCTGCTATGAGTTTGTCCACATCTGCTGTTTCACTCTCAACAAACTCCAGGTTGTCGTCAATGATGGCCAGAGAGGCTGCTTCCTCAGCATCCAAGCTCTCCAGAAGAGAATCTCTCTCATCCAACAAGAATTGGACCAAGGCCCCTACATCTGCTTCAATCTTCTCCTTGAGTCGTTGCTTCTTCAGCTGGAAGACAGAGAAGTTTTAATATTCATGGCAAAATAATGAATATAAAATCATTTGAAGAAATCAGACACCATACACCAGACTGTTTCTTACATTTGGATACATGACTGTTCAACATAAATTTTTACAACTGATACATTCAAGTAATAAATCAATGCAATGTCAGACATAAACCAAATACAGCATTCCACTCATGCTAACTGACATATGGACCTGGAAGTGTCACAGTTTGTGAATGCTTTGCAGCAGAAGGACGTGGCCAGCTCACCATCAGAAAACCCACCATGAGTTCTATTGTTCCTCAGAGGTTGCTTGAGTAAAATGTGAAACCATCTGTTAAAAAAATAAAGCTAAGGCAAAACTAGAACTGCTAACATGGCAATGACCCAAACATACCAGTAAATGAAAGGAGTGGCTGAAAGTTATGACATAAACCGTGTCACATAGCTTTTTATTAAATTGGAACTGAGGGACTTAACTAGAGTTAAAGACAAGATTTACAACATGACTTAAAAATGATAACACGTTGATGGTGGCAACCTACTGGATTGTAGCCACAGCTTCCTTGGGGCAATCTGAGAAGGGCTACAAAAATAACAAACATCCACCTGAAAGTAAGGATTGGGGCAAAATGTCCTTGTTACAAGGAACTGGTAGTTATTTAAAGCATCTGGGCTAAGGCTACCTGTTTGACAGTGAGATGTCCTAATTTCTCCCTCAGACAACATACTTGTTCTCTGCAAAGACCAGTGGTGTCATGTGTAATATGGCTGTAATTCTGATAAAAATCTGAGACATCAATAGGTGAGAATTTATGTTGAAATAACTGAATACTAAATGGAGAGACCAAGTTGTCTATATGTCTGTATTCTTACTACAAACAAAAATTGTACCCAGTACAGAGCTTAATTTTGTTCACTGTTATAAAAAAAATTACAAAATATTAAGATTAAAGCAATACATAACACAATGCAATATGCTTTTTTTTTCCCCACAACCAATGGAAATAAATTGAACTTTAAATACCCGAATATCATTTTTAGTCCTTTCATCTGTTGTCTTAATTTTGGCATACTGCGACTTCTGCCAGTTGAGCTCCATGAGCCTCACTTTCAACTCCATCTGAAATAAATGAGCAAATGTTGTATGTAGACAAAAACAAACAGAACATAACATGCAAGTGAAAAAATCTTTTCAATACAACAATTAGGATGTATAGTAAATTCTCCAAATTTACCATTTAGATATGCAGTTTTAGAGACTGATCTTACCTTCATATCATTCACAACTTCTGGCACTGGAGCCACCTGATGATGTCTGAAAAACATAGCCCATGTTCACTGCTCCAGTTATTTACAATTTGATATTGAGCTTTCTTAATAAAAACACAGATATTGGTGCCATTGTCCCCCAACTCACAAGATGGCACACAAGGGCTAGCCTGCTATGCGTGTCATTTAAGTCAAACAAATATTGCTCTTTTCGTTTTTTTTTTTTTAATGTTCAAATGTACTTACAAAATTACACACTTTACTGATTTGCCAAATTAAATACATAAAAATTATTTAACATTTGAAAAGTATCTTTTTTGTTAAGTCTTATGTCACAATCTAGGAATGTGATATGACAATAAAAACGTCCTTGATTAATTGAATCAACTGACATTTTTCATTCTTAACTACGGAAGAAAGAACAGATAAGGCAAGATAACAAAAACTAAAATAAATGAAAGGTTGTTGGTCAGTAAGCTAAACATAAGTCGCCAAATACTTAAATACATTTGTGGACTTCTATAAGCAAATTCTAATAATCAAAACAACTTAATAAAACCTTTTAAGAAACTAAATGGGACTGTGCACCACTGAGCTTACTTTGCACAGATTTTTTCATATGAGAAGGGGGTTTCAAATACAGTTTCTCTTCACAAAATTTTGATTTGTCCTGTTGTCATTTAGTTTCCATGATATTTTAAAACAACACAAAAACACTTTTTATTAAAAAATGCTTCTTAATAGATAAGTAGGCACTGGAAATCTGCCAAAATGTGTCTGAAAATCTGACAAAAAGTGGAACAATCTAAACGGTGCAATATCAAAGATTAGAAAGGGGAATATTCAGAAAGTTATATGATAATATTTAGAATGCTAATAATTTCCATCTTCTCGTGAAAATGATCTTAATAGATGAGAGCAAAACACAATAAATAACAGGCAAATAACACTTGAGTTTTGCCCTGAAAACATCATTCCTATAGTAAGATACGATGGTGGCAGTCACATTCTGTGGAAAGGCTCCTCTTCAACTGGGATAGAGAAGCCCGTGAGTCAATATAAGATGGATAGAGCAAAATTCATGGCAATCCTGCAAGAGAACCGGCTATGGGCTGCAAAACACTTGAACCAGGGGTGAAGGTTATCACATATCACTGTGACAGAATGGCCCAGTCAAAGTCCACATCTAAATGTAATTAAAAAGCCTTGTCAATACTAAAAAAATTATGTATACAGACACTCTACATCCAAGCTGACTAGCAAAGTATTTTGCTAGATGTGCCAGGGCAGTAAAACAAGACTCCCAAAATGTTTAGCTTTATAAAGCATTGGCTCAAGGGGGGTGTCTGTTTATCAGAATTCTAAATTTGAAAAACATTTGTCATTTTATTTTGTTAAAGCCCTGGAATTCGAGATCTTGATTGAGACCCGATCACAGTACCTCAGAATAAGGAATAAAGAGAAAAGGTTGCCTTTACCTCGTTTTAATCTAGATTTTAAGGCAGTTATTGTACAATACAATCAATCAACGTGTTCAATTACAAACAGAGAGTCACCTACCTGTCTGCAGCACCAGGTCTCTGCTTAGTTCACTTTAAGGTTCAGACCGATACAAGCACAGAGACCATGGCGCAACTGGTTTTTTATCTACTTCTAAACTACTCCCTGTGAGGAGTTTGTGTTTATGTGTCCTCCTTATCTATGTGTGGCTCCAAGGCCTTAGTGGTGTGTAAGCTGCAACACTGTTCATGCAGAGCTAAGCAGTACAATGAAGCATGCAAGGTCATTTAATCTACGCAGGCTGCAATCTAAGTTACGCAGAAAACAATACATGATCAAATCTCCAAAAAGCTTCTAGATACTAGAAGCCTTACGCAATTTTAAATCATACTATAACAACAATTAAATTATGAAATGACAATAACTAGTATACACGTGTATTGATTTATTACACAGTATTAGTGGAAAACACTTAAGTCTGTAAAAAAAAAAGTTGATTGTGGTATAGTCAGAGTGTCACATTGTTAGCCCATTTCAGCACATAGTATGTTGAAGAAAACAGTTGAAGCGTTTCAATTTTTCTAAAGGCCACAACCAACCTGTGAGCTCTTGATTCCCTGCAGACAACACAAATGGGCCTCTTATCAGTTTGGCAGTAAAGTTTCAGCTCTTCACCATGTTGTTGACACTTTCCATCCGGTTTCATAGACTTGGAAGGAGCAGAAGGAGAACCCAGATGCTCCAGGTCGTCCAGTTTTGAAACTAGATTCTGCACCAAGTAGTTTTTAGTGAAGCTCCTTTTGTTGAACACCTGAGAAAAAGGAAATCAACACATACATTGTTCGGTAACTAAACTTCCGTTAGCTAAAGCGAGCTGTCATAGCAACTGTATCCAAAGGCAGTACCAAAAAATACACATTTCTAAAGTAAACCTGCTGTTTGGTTAAAACTTTTACGTTATTTTCATTAACAAAACAAAATAATTGTTAAAGTCCTCTTAAAGCTTCAGGTTTTCCTGAAAAATAACTTTGGTAATAATGTTGAAACTGTTCGTTATTAATTTTCTGCGTAAAAAAACAACCTTCAATGTCTGTAAAAAAACAAAAAAAAAAAAAACAAACAAACAAACAAAAAGACAAGGGGGTAAAAAAAGCAGTTAGCATGTATCAACTTACAGTCCGGCATTGAGGACACTGATACCCGTAGTCTCCGCCATTTTCATCCCAGTGCATGCAGATACAAAAACGACAGAAATTATGTCCGCACTTCAGTATGACTGGGTCTTTGAAAAAGTCCAAACAAATAGCGCATGTGAGCTCTTTCTTCAGGTCGTCTCCAGTTGCTCCAGCGGTCGCCATGTTTACGAGCCAACAGCAGCAGTTTGTCAACACACCGCTGCTCCTGCAGGAAGTGAGGGAAAGGCAGGAAAGGAGGTGAGCGGGGACTTTGTGTTGCGTCACTCTCCGTTCTAACCAATCAGACTTTACGCTTTTACCGAATATAAAACACATTTTTAAATCGAACTATTTTATTTCTTCCGTCGATCAATTTATAGTTTTGGCTTGTAAAAAAATTTCTCACATAAATGTCTAATATTACTCACTTATGTCCGCTAGCTTTCCATTCAATATATAATTACAACATAGGATGTTTGTATTTAAAAAATAAATAAACAGAAGCATAATCTCTCGCATGTTGTTTTGGAAACACAACCTTTAATTCGAAAATCAATTCCAAGTAAGAAATACATTGGATCTCAAAAGTGTACCCAAGCCAAGTAGTCAGTCTTTCGTGGTTAAAAAAAAAAAGAGACTATAATAAATCTTTTGAAAAAAAAAAAAAAAACTGTTATTCATCCTGTATTTCACTGAAAAAAAATAATATTTTCGGGATATAAAATAAAAAAGCAGCAATAACTTCGTTACATGAATGTGCACACTTTTAGACCCAAGTCTATTTTTTATGCACTTTTTGATTGTGGACACGTTTAACAACTGGTCTTCTTGGAAAGGTCTACACACGAAGCCTTTTGCAGTAAATCTGACGGGCTATATCTAAACCTTCGCTGTTCTATCATGATTTTCTTTTTCTTTTTAAGTGCGGATTCCCATCCTCTAGCTAATGCCCTAGTCTGCAAAGAGGTTACAAAAGGATCGATGACGAAAGGATTACAAATGTGTTAATCAGGAAAAGTGTAGAAAAAATTCTCTGAGGCTTATTTTGTCTAAGACCAGTTCAAATAACAGTAAGACCAAATGCTATCGCTAAACTTACTGCACAGAAAGACTACTTACTGTTTCTGAGATGAATTTCTATTTTTTTATGACCTAGGTTATAAATTATCATTGAACAGTCACATGTCGTACTCTTGAGCTGCTTAGTGACTGTGCAATACTTATATTTTAGTACTATGATTATGGTTTCCTACGATGATGCTGTAATAGTTTTGACAGAGCTGTGATCCTTTTTCTGCAATGCTTTGGTAATTACTTCCAACATATGTTATTTTAAAAATGTTGAGAAAATCAATATTTACTTTATTTAATGTGCCATAATTTATATTTGTATTTTACACACATAACATGAAACTCCATACAAATACAGATTAAAAAATAAGTCAAGAGCAAGGAGCAGTAAATAATATTTATTATTAATTACATTTACATAAAAATCAATTCATAAAAAGACGATATCAAGATTGATTGTGCTGAAATTCTGGTGTCCATGGAGATAACTGGCTGTGGAGTGAAAGTTACATTGCATAGCTTGTAGTGACATGTGAGTGAAGTGATGCAAGAAAGTGCATTTGAATTTAGAGACAGTGGCATTTTCTTATTTATCAGGGTACAAAAAAAAAAAAAAAAAAATCACAGTTGGATCTCCACAGGCTCTTAAATCTTAACATTTCCCATTGATTCACACATTGTCACAACATCAGCTTACCCTGATAAATATCAGCCATATTTATACAGTGATGACTCACAGCATCATGAGACAAACATTCAAGCACACTGATGTGAACACGTTCAAAGCAGAGTAAGACACTGATTTAACACTACACGTAAACGGTACATTTCAGAAGTGATCTTAATAAAATCATGGACATATGTGAAATGGCAAAAGCTGTACTTTGTCCCATAGTGATCTGTAAGCAGCTCGTTTGTGTGCATTGCTTGTCCCAAAACAGCAAATCTACACAGCACTGCCAAGAAACAAAGCTGAGAAATACACAATGTATGAGAAAGAGAGGTCAGATCTTCAGGTATGAGTATATCTTTTCATGATCACAGCACCAGACTAATCAGTAGTGTAACAAAGAGGCTGAAAGTGGCTTTGTGGAGGTTCTCTTCAGTCAAAACTACAACACTGTGCCTATTCAAAGCAAAAGGAAAAACTCCTGAGATGAGCATCTTTTTACAAGCATACCTTAACCTGTGTTTAAAAAGAAAACAACTTTACATTAACATTTAATAAATATGACGATATTCTATCAGAAATATAGTGGTTCACCAATACTCAAAATGGTTCAAACAAGTAAGCATACAACAGAGTAAAAAAAAAAAAAAAACATAGTTGGAAAAATATAATACAATGTTATAAGGTATATAAAAAAATGAATACATACAATGATTAAATTAACTAATAATTGAGCAAAAGTCCTTTCAGATGTTGCTTATCTACTGAAATTAGATATACACGGCTAAGATAAGTTATAATGAAGAAGTGACTGTCATTTTGCCTTTTATTTTCTGCTATGAATAGGGAAATCCTGACAAATCTTTCCAGGAAACACTCTGGATTAGCATTGCTTGCTAATCTTCTTAAAAAACAAGTACAATAATAGAAAGTGTCTTTTATTTTCAAAAGTATGCTTAAAATAAAAAAATGGATACTGCAACCTTACATCTTTCTAATATATCCCCAGTATCCTTAATTATCTTTTGCAGCCAGCAGAAAATGTAACGGTGAAATGGTAAGTACTGGAGCCTCCGCTGTTTGATGACAGCAGGGGTGTTTTCATTGTCATACTTTCCTACTGTTTAAAACTGTCTCTATAAGCTGCCAGAAAAAGTACAAGAGTAATCAGAGTTTTCTCCTGTCTATTGCACAGAGGCATGTGCTCAGCAACATGCATGACCCTTTACACTGCTGGTGTTTTACTTTTCAATTAGTAACACAAAAGACAATTTTGGCTGTTTGGAAATATTTTGGTCACAAAGACAAAGACCTTTAAGGTTTAGAATTGAGAGGCTCTTTCTTACCCTTATTAAGGTAACAAACTACAGCTGGGAAGTTACAAGTAACATTTATGCTAATTTGGATTGCAGCTATCAGTCATTTTGAAAATCTTTGGTTGTGAGACTGAATTGATGACCTGTGGTCATACTGTGAAACAGACTCATTGCCAGTCAACAGCACTCTCACAACTAAAGATAATCTGACAAATATCAAGCAGAAGAATCATCCAGCATTGCTGCTGCTAAGACAGAAATCACCTTCTTGTCTTCTTTCGACTAGCTCTAAATGTTTCCAAACCTTTCTCTTTCACCCCAAACCTCTTCCCTCTCTTTTTAGTGTCCAGCTCAAAGAATAACAACTGTACCATCAATAACCACAGTTAATTTAATCTCGAACTGATGTCTCTGTTGGACTTTTTGACATTAATCGGTTGCAACAAGAGTTACTTTTAAGATTTTTTTAAATGTTTGACATACTTAAGCTCTGTATGATTTCTGGATTTGCACACTGTGTGTTGTAGTTTAAAGAGAGCTACCTAAGCAAATATTCCAAGTAATTAACAAGCATTCGATACAATATAAATACAAAAAAAATTGGAGAATATAAACTACTTTAAGTGGGATGCATACTCAACCGTAAAAGATTAGGAGAATGACTTGAAGAAATTATTGATTGCTTTAAAAACCGTTTTCTGATGAGGGTGGAGAATGAAAAAAACAGGATGTCATGCACTGACAAATTAATATTCATCATAAAAGCATGTAACAACACTGCTCATTATTTTTTAAACCTAAAATCTGATATGTTCTCAGTGGTGCTGTTAATAATTTACAGAAGCCAATGTTTCTTCTCTGGTGATCATTTGCTGCCAAAACAGAGCAAATATACAGATTGCTCATTGATTGCTGTTTCATTTTCATCCAGCTTTCATCTTGGTTCATCGCCTGTTATTAACCTATGAAAAACACTCCACTAATTGCAGGAATAAAAATGTTCACTCTATGGAAGCCACAATTTAAGATTAATATATTTTTGTGTGCAGCTATAAACAGCACTTTAAGTAGTCATGTTCAGTCATGTCAGCTTCACATGGACATGTTCATAAACATATGATTATCAAAGCAGGCAAAAATAATTTTAGCTAAACTGCTGTCCAGTTGTCTGAAAAATACAACTCACTGCAAATGATTATCTCCAGAAACAAACTTCTGTTACTAATTTATTACAAATACAATCAATCTTACTGCAACGCCACAAGGAATAATGCAAATAGAAAACATTATTATTATGACTGTATTATAGGTATAATTGTTGCTTTTTATTTTAAATAAAGTACTTGAATCATGGTTTCTGTTTAAAACTTTTGTGTTGATATTGCAATACTGTGATTACTTCATGCTTTTATTGAAGATTTTCATACTGAATGCTACCTTCCTCCAGCACTGTATTTTTCATTTAGTCTGTATCATCCTTACGAACACTGGGGTCGACTGTCCTGAAGGATTAGTTTCTTCAGGCACTTTTAGACACAATAAAGTCTTTACCCAAGATGAAAAGTACTATGGTATTAACAGCAGAAGCTGAGATGACAAATAAAAAAATGGCATAATAGTGTTGTACTGAGTGCACTCAAGTGAGTTCAGTGGTAACATTAACAGGCACACTCTAAGATCACTTGCTCAACTGAATGATTTTGGTGTTATAAAAAGTAACTCATACAAAGAAAAGGAATATATAAAAACTCCTCCCACATATTTTGTGTGTCCGTCTGTCCAATTCATGCATTTGTGGCTCAGACCTCAGAGCTGTTGTGGCAGTCTTGCATCCTCACCACCAGCATGGGTTCGGTGCTGACAGAACCTTTCACCACCTCCTGCACTCCCTCGCTCCATACCTCCTTCCCATCCTTTTGTCTGGATTTCAGTACCAGTGCAATGGTAACAATAATGAGGACTGTCAGCAGCAGCCCCACCAGTACCCCCACAATGCTCACTAGACTTTCCTCTTGGTCGTCAGTGTTCAGCTCAACACGATCTCGGACACCAGGGAACAACTCAATTGATCCCCTGGACCTCTTCTTGGTGCGGTCTAAAGCAATATGCATAATGTTGGTCCCTTGGCTGTTATCTATTCCAATATCTTCTGCAATTGCTGGGATTTTGTCGTGAGCAGATCTTTTTCTGCGATGGCTTTTTGTGCCTAATGATGTCAGAGTGGAAACAAAAGAGTGGTACTCTAGGCTGCGTCTCCCAATGCCCCTGTTGGTGTTCTCTTTGGAGCGAACGGTGTAAATGGTGTGTATATACCATTCGCGCCCTGCAGCAACCTGAGGATGAGAATAGCTATGAACACTAAAAAAAACGGTCTCAGTAATTTTACATTCTCTACATTCTACTGCGTAAACCACATATGTGAAAGCATTTTGTTTACTATCAAAATAGTCACATTCACAGTCCATATTTTCCAGGAAATAGACACATACAGTTTTTTTCAGTGATACCAGTTAATACAAGATATTAAAGACAATTTAGTCAGTTTTTAACTCCAGTCCTTATGTGTTGTGTCCTGCAACTTTTAGTTGTCTCTCTGGTCTAACACACCTAAATAAAATGGCTTAATTGCCTCCTCGGCATACAGCCATGTTTTACAGAACCTTGCTAAAGACCTTAACATTTTATTCAGGTGTACTGAAGTAGACACAAAAACGCAAAGTTGAAGAACATTGATCTTTGAGGATCAATGTTGGTCCCTTGGCTGTTATCTATTCCAATATCTTCTGCAATTGCTTCAATTGCAGAAGATATTGATTCAAAACATTAGTAAATCCACTCTTCTGTCTCAAGCATTCACAGCATGGAATCTCCTCTGGTAGTTATAAAAATGTTTAATGGATTAAATGGCAGAAAGGCTAAAAAGCTTCCATTAGTGAGACATAGCATACCTGGAACATGGCTGTAGAGTCCAGTCTAAACCCATCAGATCCTGACTTTCTGACAAGAGATCCAGCTGATGGATCGTCTACTGCCAGCACCGCATTAAAACTGACATCTCCGAACACATGTGCCTGAGTCTCTGGCTGGGTCTTGTCCTGGCAAGTCAAACGAGATTGATTTTTAGACAAAAGAAGGTAGAGAAAAAAAGATTTCTCAAAGAGTCACACTTTTAAGTTTTAAGACTTTTGTTTACTCACAAGAACCTTGAATCTGTATAGCAAGGCTGGAGAGTCAGCGAGACAGCCAAATTCAAACTTAGTTGGATTATATTTGGGCACATAGCCATCAGCACCAGTGCAGAGAAACACCTTCTCTATGCTGCAGAAGAAAGAATCTCCCAAATTCTGCACTGGATCCACCATGACACGACCATATATTGTGTCACCTAAAAGAAGCAAAGAAAGTGTAAATTCTATATGCTAACATTGTAAATCTTGAATGTTGATATTTTGTTCTATTTCTATCCCTTTTTAAATGTTTGAGTCTATTGCGCTTTAGCAGAGCTAATTAAGTGGAGTTTATATATTTATTAAATGTAATGCAGCTTTGCCAAATGAATACAGGAAATGGAAAGTCTCACCTTCAGAAAAAGTGACGTCACTCTCCTGTTCAAAACCCATAGAGCCATCAGAAAGCCAGAGGCTCTTCTTGGACAGCAAGAACATCTGAGTATTCAGACTAAATTCCACTGGAACTGGGTCGCTCACCTACAGAGAGATTAAGCTACGTCAATGAGTGAAGACAAAAAGTGACAGAAAAACAAATATACATTTTTCATGAGTGGATTTTCCTTCAAAGGATTACACTTACTTGCTGAAACCTAATGTCGAGATCAAAAGTGAGATATTTTCTGGGATTGCAAACAGGTGGAACAGTGTATTCCATGTTCTGAGATGTTGTACATGGGATCAAATTCACTGTGTATGTTCCAGAATAATCTCTGATCTGTACATGAAAAATACAAAAGTAAAGGACTTTCCAAAAATACTGCCTTTTTGAATTGAATTTCAAAAAGAAACAAATTTTCATTTCTATAATTGTTTTTGCAAGGCATCTGTGCTTTATATCAATATTTTATATCATGTTAACAGCACTCAGAACAATTATTGCTTCTCTGTTAAATACAATCTATTACAGGTTGCAGATGTTTAATACTTTTGAAGAAGTACAATAATACTTAAGGTTAGCATCCAATGAGTCTCATACTGTCCTAATCATGGGATGAAAAAAGATGCATGCCCTCTTACAGCAAAATCAGAGAGGAAGGTCCATTGCTGGACTGGCTGGTTGTAGGTGGGCTCAGTCCTCACTAAGGTGAGGTTAAAGGTCAGGCCTGGGTGGTCCACACTCATCACCATGGATAACATGGATGTTGCTAGAGACATTTTAAGAAGTTTAAAAGTGATATCAGCATCAGCAATATTTATTTTAGTTTTAGGAGTCAGCAAATCTCATTGTAAAATCATGCCAGTCAGTATTACCGCTTCTTTTGATTCTGCCTGAAGAATGAGACTCAACAAACAGACCCCTGAAATGAGCTTTGGTGCGGAAATTCACCACCAAACATCCCTGCTCATTGATGCGCATGCTGGTAGGATACAACGATCCTACAAAAAAAAAAAAAAAAAAAAAAAAAAAAAATTTTTTTACAGAAAATTAATTTGTTTTTAGAAACATTACTCTTTCTGATATGGGAACTTACCCTGGAGCTCTGCCTGTGGGGGGCTGCTGATGCCCTCCTGCCACAGAATTGCTGTATCATACACAAAAGTGAGACGCAGCTCTGACTGGAGGTCAAAGTGCTGCCAACCACCGGCGCCCAGGGGTGAGTGGAACACATAAGACACATAGAGAGGCACTCGCAGGGTTACGTAAGATTGGACCAAGTTCAGCACCTGCAGGAAATTTCAAGTGGAAATTAGCTGTTTCTATTTAGCTTAAAAATAACTGAATGCAGACATCTGATTTTTTTTATGCAGTTGTTATTTAGATAAGTCTCTCATAGAGTGAAGTTCATATTTTTATATATATATAAAAAAGTACATCCATCCATACATCCATTTTCTCTACACCCTTGTCCCTAGTTGGGTCAGGAGAAAAAAGTACAGTACTTGGTATTTACTTAAAGCAGATAGTAAAACATTTCACAATCTTTCAGATTAAGGAATGATTGTAGGTTGAAAACCTATAATAAGTACAGAAAAGATGTAACAGATGAACACAGTGCTCTCCTCCTCAAGGTCCTTGAAGTCTTCCACTCCTACTCAGTGGGTTCAGGATACAGAAACGCCTCCTTGTGTTGTACACAAACAACCAGTGATGTAGGCTGATACTGACATCTCTTTTACCTTTCAAAGCAACTGTTTCAACAATTCAAAGCTTTCTACTGATCACAACTGAATACTGTATGTATATTATTAACATAAACATGTTTAAATAATTCACTGCAAGTTATTCAGTCACATTCATATTTTATAAGTGCAGTGCCCAAAAAGCTACCACTAGATGTCACTGTACACCAATATTTTGGTTTAATTTAATCTGCCTTCAAAGATTTGAACTATAGGACTTCACTCAAATTAGATTGGAAGTTCATCTTTAAAACATACAAAACTTACACATTATATTTAACTGGCGTAGAGTGAACATGATTAGGATATTCATATTCTATATTCTACCAAGCTGGGGGAGAAAATGCCATGCTCTAGTAGATTTACAGCTGTGCCATAATCTTCCTATTTTCACAAGATGGACTGAACATTGCTCCAAGAGATGCTCAAAAATTGGGATATTGTTTTACAACATAGCCCTGCTTTGAATGTCTTTGTAACATCATCACTGACCTGTCTGATGCATTCCCATGAATGTCACACTTTTCAGATTTCAGCTTATGTTATTGTTATCTTCAAATCTTTATTGCAGTTAGTATCAACTAATCTGTGCTCTTTGATTTATGTATCCACCTGGAACCAGAAGGCAGTGATCACCTTGGAAATGTTTTTTTTTTTCCCAGGACAGCAATTACAACTGGAACACAGGTCTTGTGGTTACGTGCCTTGAATGTAACTACTGTGTGTTCCCAGCAAAAGTTATTTTTACCTCCTCTCCATCTCCTTCTGCTTTGCATACACACTCACATTTATACCAAACTCTAGACCAGGGGTGCCCAAAGTCGGTCCTCAAGGGCCGTCATCCTGTACGTTTTAGTTCTCTCCTTAGTGGTAGTAACAACCTCCTCAATAAGTCAATGTTCTTCTTAGCCCTTCTAATGAGCCGTCATAGAATCCAGGTACGTTAAACCAGGGAGAGAACTAAAACATGCAGGATGCCGGCCCTCCAGGACCGACTTTGGGCACCACTGCTCTAGACATTCATCAGTCTAATCAGCAAAAAAGAAGCTGAAAGATCAAAGGCTGGAGGAGAACAAAAGAGCAGCAGGACATGAGCAGGGGTCATTTTCAAAGAAACTATATAAGAACCACTACAAAATTGCAGAGTAAAAACCACAACACCTGCAGACAGAATGTAAACAAAAAGTTTGATTTTCTAAGGATCTGGTCACGATAAGTACATCTGAGAGAGCTATCTAAAAATCATTTGAAAGATAGATTTGTGGAAATCTTCAAGTATAATGGCTTTCAATTGATAATGTTAACAGTTTTGCGTCAATCTAAGCAGTGTTCAGCATTAAGTGAATCAATACCTGCCTAGACTCTAGACAAACTTTAGGTGTTTTGTGTGCTTGTGTGTACTTTCTCACTGAAAGATGTCCCAACCAGGTGTCCAGAACTAGCAAACAAATGTACAAACCTCCACTGAATGAAACATTTAATGGAGGAAAAGAGATATGGTGCTGCTGTGTCTGTATCGCCTTCTCATTCAGACGTCAATGTGTAAATAGACTGAGCATACACAACAGAGCACAAACGGGCCACAATCCACACAAAGGCAGCAGTCGGCCAAATGTACACGCAATCTCTAGATTGAATTTTAAAAGCTGTTTTGGACAAAGGTTACACACACCTGTCCATCTGTGCCTATTGCACCTCCACAGTCCGTAAGCAGCTCAGACATGTGGTAGTAGCTGCTGAACTCCCACAGACATGCTTCCAGGTTCAGGTTCCTGTAGAAGCGCAGCGTGCTGTTCCCCCGCAGAGAGCCGCTGAACTGGTAGGGCGCAGACTCCCCCATGCTCTCTGGGCTGCGTGTCGAAGCAGTGATGAAGCTATGACCTGTGGTGACCTCATTGAAGTCAAGCAGATTTGAACAGCGGTGGTTTCCGACTCGGGTTCCATCTGGACTCAGAGTCAGGTCAAAGTTCACGAGGGGCCGAGTGGAGATTACTGGAAGCATACCTGCAAAATTGAATGGGAAAAGATTCCAGGCATGGTCAGGTATCTTTGAGAGATACCATGCTTAGAAAAACTTTATTTTATTGGGATGTTATATGAAAAACCAACATAAAGTAGTGCATAGTTGTAAGGTCAATGTAAAATGATACATTACTCTCAAACTGATTTCTAAATACAGTCTAAAAAGTGTGACCTACATTTGGATTTTGTCCCGCATAGCAACACTTTGTACCTTTGTCACCTTCTGCTCTAGTTACAACAATAAGTCCTTTAAAATATGTTTCTAACAGCTTTTTTAGACACTAAAATATTTAACATTTGTTCTTACCCAGCCTGTTTGTGTAGATGGACAGCAACGTTTTGGTGTGTTCACAGTTGTGCCAGACCTTTTTTTATTTTCAGAGGATGTAATGAATAGTGCTCTGAAACATGTCCAGCTTTTTAGATAATCAGAGTCAAAACCTCCACTGAATGAGGTTTGACTCATTCAGTGCCTTTTCCATCAGATAAAGGAAAAAGCAAATCAAGTCACTACCAGAAATAATTGAATTCTAAGACACAACAAAGGTCTACAATTTTTACATTTCTTTATTGAAAATGAAAATATTATTAAATTTGATTTGATGGTTTCAGCACAAACAAACAAAAATGACTTGTTTAAAAATTTAATTTAGAATTTAAAGGAATTTGTAAGCTTACTTTTTAAACCTGCAAAAAATAATCTTCATTGTTTGATGGTTTTGCTAACAGTTAAAATCTGTAATTTTATTTTCCATGTTTGAGGTCAGTTTATTCCGAAATTCATCTTACCAATTGTTTATAAAGGGGCTACAATATGTATTTTTTTACATACATACATACATACATAGTGCCATTTTAAAGCACAATCAAGAAACTATGCCACCTTCAGTTGTTATAAGACTAAAGGGGACTTAATAGAAAAGCCTGCCCTACTCCAATATTTTACACAAATGTGAACTATTATTATTACTTAAGTCTATCACATAAACAATAATGAATTATGTTGACTATATTGTTAAGGGGGAAAATGTAAAAAGGTTTGATCGCAAAAAATTAGAAAAAACTACAATAAGCTTAGTAAGAGTTGAATGAAGAAGTAAAACCAAAACAATTAACATCAAGGAGTAGCCTTGATGCTGGTCTTTTCTTGCCAGGATTCAATCAATATTCTGGCTGCCATGCTGCTGCTGAACCCCAGTGGTGAATATTACTCACACTACATTACACTTGACTTCATCGGTAGAAGCAGACCTGCCTCCAGCTCTGAACTTACCATCTATGTGAGGGATGGTGATGGTCACTTTGATGAGGTTAGGGTGTTTTGGGTCGTCTGCTCCGGTGTAGCGCAGCTTTGCAGAGAAAGGTTCAGCGCCCACAGTTCCCATCTTACGAGGCTGACACATACCTTTTCACGACAGAAAATAAAAGTAGAGACAAAAGCACAAACTGCAAATCAAAATAAGAATGGCTCGTCAATGTGCATGAGTCTCCTTTGGAAGAGAAAAAACAGATTTGGAGATTTTTACACAAATGATTGTTACCAAGTCAGGTAGTGATTTCCATATTTGCAAGAATACATGACGACCACCCAGTGAGAGCAGGTCTGGACTTGTTGCTTTCAGGATGTGTAGGTGGAAAACAGCATAAATGATTGCGTAGCAACAGCAAAAACCAAGCATTCTTTTCTCTTTTTGAGAAATGACTGATAGCTCTGAACCATTCTCAGAAAATAGCTTGTAGAAGCACTATATTATGGCACACTTGAACTGTTATAATGAGGGGAAAAGAGTGCACGTTATGAAAATGTTCTATTTTTGCATAAAGCTGATCCATGTCATAATGGATTACTTTAACTCACAATCTTCAAGTCAATTTTCAAATTAACACCAAAGTAGACGAAATGAAACCAATTTAGGAAGGAGACAGAAATATTACTTTTGATTACGTACTGGCATTACATAAAATGTTGCAAGTCCTTGAGTGGTTAA
Organism: Girardinus metallicus; assembly: GCA_903067095.1. NCBI lineage: Eukaryota > Metazoa > Chordata > Actinopteri > Cyprinodontiformes > Poeciliidae > Girardinus > Girardinus metallicus. The sequence goes on from CAEGAE010041697.1 coordinate 76,291, forward strand.
ATGTTGGGAAGGAGTAGCAGTCCATTTAAATAGAGGTATTCAAAGTAAATGAGTAAACACAATTCTAAAAAGGTCTATGAAAAAACAATCTGAGATTTCTGAAATGCAAACTACCTTGATTACATTTTTGTTCATGAGCTTCTCTTTTTCAAAATAGGTGTATTAAACACACATAAAAAACAATGGCCCCAAAAGCCTGGCTTCTCAAAGAAGAGAAGGTTTTATATTACTCAACAGAAAGCTCCGTTGTATTATTTAAAAATCCCATTTCCTGAAGATCCATAATTCCTAAAGAACAAAGTTCTTTCTTTGTGCAGTAGATTTCTCTTGTTTCCCTCTGGGGTAGTGGAAATGCACAGAATGGGGTTTCTTCATTGTTTGCCTCTCACCTTCCTCCTGGCTGATGGTGACAATGGGGCTGGTGAGCTCCAAACCTTCCTCCCCATTAGAATTAACAGCTCGAGCAGCACACCGCACCCTCGAACCTGCCTGGAAGTAGACCGAGTCCAGCGTGATCATCTTGGAGGAGGTAAAGAACGTGTCAAAGTCCACCTCCCTCATGGGGCTGGTGACGCCATCGGGACCTGCTGGGGCACTGATGAGCCAGCGGTAGCGGGTCAAGGTGTTGTTGATGTGCTCGCTGACACAGATAGGACCAGTCTTGTCATAGTCTGAGTATTTTGTGTTGCAAGCCTGCAAGATGGGGCACAAGAGGTGTGGGTGGGTATAAAAGACAGCAGAGATTATCAAATCCAGATGTTTCAATATGTTATGTTCTTATAATGGAGTGTTTATAATTAGCTTTTGGATATTTAGTAGAGTAGAGATAATGGATGAAGAGGTGAGCTTTAAAGAGATTCTGCAGATTTGCTTTTAAACCTGTTGACGCTAAGCCCCTCTGGTGTAGCACTCAACACTTTTTTGATTTTTTTTTTTGACAAGACTACTTCATTTTGCCTCCTTGGGGAGCCTCATATACAGCTGACCACACTGCAGCAAAACAAGCACATCCACTCTCCTGCACTCACTTGCTCACGCACAAACACACTCACGAACCACACACAGCAGCCACCTGAGGATCAAATGACTTAACACATCACGAGAATCCACTTAAGAGTCTCACCGAGACAGTTTTTTGAGAGTGGAAGTGATCTCCCGTGTGTGAAAGAGGGAGGACTGCAGCCCAGCTAAACCGCGCAGTGTGCCTTTATAATGACAGGCAGGCCAAAACCTGGAGGACAATTTAATTATTAGCTTCCTGGGTGGGTGTGGGGGTGGACGGTAGTGGGGTGGAGGTGTTCTGATATGGTTTTGCTGTCTTCAGTAAGAAAAAACGATCAAATTTGGTTCATCGTTTTGGTTGGCAGTGCTATTTTTTTTGTCAATTTCTTAAAAATAGTTCCAGTCAGATGTGCTGCTTGACTCACTGTGACACAGATGACTGGGTAGCCAGCTGGTGGGTGGAAGTTGTTCGCTGTCCTGGCGACATCATCGTAATGAAACAGTGACATGACATGGGGTGAGGAGGGGAAGGTGACATCAGCCATGCTGTTGGACTCCTCAATGTAAACTATAGCTTTCGTCACCTGTTCAAGAAAAAGTTTGGGAGTGATGACAGCTGCCTATCTTTAAATTCTTTATTCAGTTTCTTCTTCAACTACACCTTTTTCTGTTTCTATCTCAGACTCTTTTAGTGTGCTGGCTGCTCTTTCCTTTTCTTAAACAATCTATTATTTATTGTGAAATATTTTCATTACAGCAAAGTGCTGCTGTTGTCTGTTCAGCACATTCCTAAAAAACAGATCCCTATTCTCTCAGGGACTGACTGACCTGAATAAATATAGCTCTATACATCTTTTCACATTTACAGTTTGTAAAGCGCTCCAATTTAAGTGCGATAATAATATTGTGGTAAAAGGAATGAAAGCATGACTGACCTGAGTTTCAGCCACCATGTTTTCATCAGGCTTTAGATGGACTGTAAAAGCCTCCCTCATTTCTCTGACTCCATCAGGCAACACCTCTACCTCTACGACATGTCGTTTCTCCCCCTGTTTAAACTCAATATCTGGGCACAGACACAAACAGCTTTAAATGCAGCTAATGAATTGCACAAAAACAGGACAAACACATCATTAGCAAAAGTGTTTGTGTAATGTATTCATCTCTGTCATATTTATGTGGCAACAAAAACTGGCCATCAAGGCCAGGGTTCTCTTTCATTATGCTTAATGTACGGATCCACTCAGGAAACAAAAAGGCAGCACACGTTAAACTAAATGTTTTAATACCAGACAGTATGTATGTTGGTATTTCTGGCATAGTTGTGTGAAAATCCTTAAAAGAAACTAATCATTTGATTAGTTAAAAAATGTCTTAAAAGAGTGAGAGGGATCTTTGAGCATGGATACCCTAACCATCCGAGACTCAGTGGGTTGCTGGTTTGAATCCCCACTCTGATTCAAAGGTCTTTCATCTTTTTGAAGAAGACTTTTGGATAAAAAAGTGATGCTGTGACATCATAGGCGTAACTTCCTGAAGGACTGGTGTGGCCATATCCCCACCAACTTTGGCCACCAATATTTCCTGCTCCTTTCTTTTTCTTTATGTGCCTGCATCCATGTGCAGACAGTAACCCGGCAGCAGCTGCACGCTGTATTCAAAGCATTAACAGTTAATAATTTTTAAAATTCTTTTGTAAAACGTGAATGGCAACTCCGCTCAGTGATCTAGTGGATTGGACATCACGTGAATTACTGCGCTGTTGCTTTGCATTGAGTCAGGAATATCGGTGGTCGGGAAATTTCACAAGCAAAGAGTCTGAAAAAGGGACGCAAAATTTTAATTGAAAACGCTACGACTGCAAGATAAGAAGACCTGTGAATCATTTCACAGGCCAGTAAAAAGCTTTAATTAAAAAATGTATATAAGAAAGTGGAGAGTAGGTTAGCTACGCTAGCTTAACTTTTATCAACATGTAACCTTGCTGCGCAGTTTGGAGTATTTTGGTTCAATTAATACAAAATAAGTTGAACTACTCACATTTTCTGACAGATAATCAGGAGTGCAGGTGTTTAAGTTAGAGCTAATCAACCACCACGACCGTTCAGGCAATCACTTTGGTGTCTTTAAGTACGTTTTTGTGTGGGAAATGTTTTGTGTTTTTTTTTGTGTTAATTCCTGATGCACCTGAACATATTCTTTGCTCTGCGCTCCCGGGGCTGTTGTTATTGGTTGCCATGGCAACGTGTCTACGTGTGACGTTAGGCTGACAGACTGGGAAAAATAATACAATCACCTGTTTTTCTATATTTTTCCCTGGACTAATTGCATGATTGAACGTGGCAATATTCAGATCAATCATCAAATAGGATGAAATATTTCATAAAGCATATAGGAGCCAAAGTTTGTTAAATTTTAAACCATGGCTCCAACAACTACAATTAAGTAAAATTAAATTATTGGCCAATATAAAAGAGAAAGTCGCTTTGTTCTCTCTTGTATCTTTACAGAACTGACAGAAACCAAACTATTAATAGGTTTATATGCAGAGTAAATACATATATATTGCCCATGTCCAAACATCAGCATCTAAGCTTTAAGCCACACAGTAACATCAATGGTCACTCTACTCACCAAATGCCCCAACCAGATCCAAAAAAGGTTTCTGCGTCTTTAATATTTTCTAAATTAAAGCAAATATACTCGGCAAATACAGATTAATTCCGCAAATTACAATATGACTGAAAAGTTCCTTTGTTAGTAATTCCATCACCAAGTGAAAGACATTATGTAGATTAATTAGATGTATTAACATATTTATATTTCGTAGTATGTTCAATACCTGCTAAAAGGTTATTTTCGAAAGTAATATTAATCTGACAAGCCTAATCAGGACATATATCCTAATTTATTGAATAAGACTGTATAGCATTCACATGTAAGTTTTGGCATTATTCTTAGCACTAAAAAAGAAAAGGTCTTCCAGTAACTGCGGGTACATGAGCGCCCCCTCGTTGACCTCTCACCTCCTCTCCTCGTCCCCATCAACTTGCAACACAAAGTTACACCCTTGTGTGACATAATATTGCAAAAAATGAAATACTTTCCATATATGAAAGTAATGAGAAATGCAAGAATCAACTACAAAACAGGTAATCTTTTTAAAAGGCTGGAGTTAAATGTGAGACTTTCTGAAAGAGTTGAATAGAATCATTCAACTAGCAGAATAATTCAATTAAAAATGACATGACCCTTCACCAGAGTTTTGCAGACATTTCACTTCCCTTTATGGAAGAAATTAACATCCCTAGCCAAATTAGTTGGTACTTATTTTTTCTTGATGGCTTCTTTTACAGATACAGGAAATTATTTTAATCTTTTACTAATTCAAAATGAAAATTGAGCAAAAGTATGTCTTAAAAGTGATGTCTTTGTAAAGCTGATTTTTTAAGTCTTTGAGTACTTTTAATTATCTTTGTTATACAAATAAGTACTCGGAAGAAAAACAGATAGTAAGTTGCAAACAAATGACGTTTTAGCATTCTTAAGAACAACATCTGTTTTTACATACTTTGGTGAACATCAATTGTGTTTTGCACATTTGGGAAAATACTGCTTTTTCTTAAGAAATTTTAATAATTTTTATGCAGATTTTTGCATTCCTGCTGACCTTCTATAACAACTTCTAAGGTGTTTATAAAGTTCACCTTGAGACACGGGGTAATAATCCATTCCCGAGACTGCTGACCCATCTTTGGTATGAACCCGAACCACTGACACTTTTGATGTGTCGCCAACTCGTACCACAGGGATCTTCACAGTTGCCACAGTCCCAGTTTCCTTCGGTTCATTAATGTTGAACTTGGTTTCTGCAAACCGAATGATTGGTTCTGGAAAATAAAAAGATGGCAAGTACAGCAAAATAAAATCTTAAAACGGTCAGATTATAGAAAACTTCCTATTCGGTACCACACCCTAAAATATCTGACCAATAGTTTGTTCTTTGTCTCACTTACTGTCAGCTGTGTCCTTTATTTTAAGCAGAGCCTCATTCAGAGACCCAATTGATGCGTCAAACGGTGAGCTCCTCTTTGGAGTCCCTAAGACGAGCCTTAGCTCTTCAACCTCCTCGTACAATGCATCATCAACCAGTGACAGGATGCACGGCTTCTCCACCTCACCTAATGTGAGGGGAAAAATTGTTGACACAAAACAATTAAAGCCTTAAGTTAAAAGAGATTAAACAAATTTGACTGTTCTCCAAAGCAGTGGCTCCCAAAGAATTTAAAAACTGACTCAGAGGAATAGCAGAACTTTTAAAGAGGTCTTTGGAGAACTAAAATTGGAGTTATTCTTTTTAAGTCGCCAAATCCTGAACTCTCACTCCTGCACAGAAGTATAAAAAGCTAAATGTGTTTGTAAAATTGTCCAAAAACATTCAGCTTCTTTATGGTCTTCGTGGACGTATGTGCACAAGCACAAACATAGGGTATGCATGTGAGCACGATATAAGGAGTCCATACTGTCTATGCAAAGAGTGGGGGTCTTTCTAAAAGAAATTAGAAACCACTGCTCTAAAGCAATAACATTCTTTTAAATGTAAATATTAACTCAACATAAAATTACAATTTAAAATGTACAAAAAATAAAAATCATAAATGTTTGATAAAATATACCTGGTGAAAAAGTGATGATAGAGGCATCTGTGTTGGGACGCTCCTCGAAGTCAGAGGCAACTTGTGCGGTGCCCTGACGGGAGTAACAGCGAACAGAGGATTTGTGCCAGATGTCACCACTGCGGTACACTGTTGCTGTTATCTGACCATCACTCTCCTCTCCACTGTAAACCGGTTCACGAAAATGGACCTTTGGCACTGGCAATCAAATGAAATGAACAGTAATAAAATTGTTATCATTCTAATGATAACAACAATGCAATGAATGAAAACAATAACATGTAACATAGTATTGATGTGTTATTATTATTGTGTGTATTGCTGTGTTATGTGAAGTCATATTTAGAAACACTGTAGGAGTTTTCAGAGGTTTTACCAGACAATACAATCTACAATGACTTCTGAACAAGCCAGAGGATTTTGTGGAACCTTTAAATCAATTCAAGTTTTTAAAGGATTTGATTAAGTTAAAGTTCCAAAAAATGCATAATCCATTAGTCAATTTTGTTTGTTTTCAATGGCAGCAATTGTATAAAATCAGCTTAAATTAAAATAAATAAACATTTTTACACATTTACACATGACAACAGTTACAGCTTGTTTGGGAAACACCCTTCAGTGTTAGTGAGCAACTACTTAGGTCTTTTAGGATTAACAGAAAGTGCAAGTCAGACTGAATTTGGATAAATCCAGTTTGGTGATGATGATAATCTGATTATGGTGAAAGATAAGAGAGATAAAAAGTAAGACATATTGGGAAGAAATAATTTAACAATCTTTTGCCAATGCAATTAATAGGTCTATACTGCATTCACCGAGGACACGAAGCACCAAACTGTATTCTTTTTTAGTCAAAGAGACAATGTAATATGCAAAACCAGAGAAATCAAGATACTTTTCTGAAGAGCTTGACAGAGAATTATTCAATAAATATAAATAGGCAAAGCATCATGAATCATGAGACAAGGACTGTGACCTTATGTAGTCTATACTTATCATACAGTATGTTTATTTCATATTCAAAGCTATAAACAGGACCAAATATGTAAAGGTACATTTTTATTACTTACAGTCAGACTGCGAGTCATTGATGAAGACTGTAGCTTTTCCAGGTTCTCCTAGAATACCATTCACTGGCATTCTCAGCACTAACTCAAAGCTCTCGGCCCCCTCCAGCTCTGGCTGTCCCATATCATCCAAAATTGTGACCTTAAAAGTCTGCATGCTGACACCTGGGGCAAAGTCCAAGTTATGACTTATGCCCACATAGTCAATACCAGCTGCAAATAGGACATAGAGAGGGAAAACAAAAATGGGATTTTGTTGAGGAGACACACAGAATAAAGACTTATGAGGACTAGTGATACATTTAATTATTGTCAAAATACTTAAAACCAATATTTGATTATGAAAACCTGCCTTCAGCAGAGGCATGCTCCACCTTCCGAGAACGGACTGTCACAGTCCCCGTTTTGGACAGATCGGTTCCTGTCCTCCACACTTTGACCTCCACATAGCCATCACTTTCATCCACATGATACTGGACCTCTCCAAAGTAAAACACAGGAGCTGCAGAACAGTGACAGAAAAAGTATGTTGGCCGGTAAATAAATGTGTTGTCAACATAAAACATCTTTTTATGCTTAAATGTGTTTGAAATGTTGCAAGGGCTGATCAAAAGCATCGACAAATCCTGACTTTAAGCTTCATTGTTCAAGGAAAAAACTGCCCGTTGTAATGAGCTCAATATCCCTCATTAAGGTGCCAGGTTGTTATTGTCAGCTGGTCTCAGTATTTCACAAACTGCTGATCTATGTTATGCACAAGGGTCTCTTGCGATAATATCAAGTAAGCAGCAGTTTAGTAAATGAAAATGCCTTGCTGATGTTAGAGGTGATGGGGGACAGATAGACTGGTTTGAAAAGACAGAAAGGTAACAGTAGCTCAAATAATTTGTTACATTAAAAAAGTTATAAGTAATACTATCTTTGAAAGCACAAACAATATCAAACCTGTGATGAGCACAAAGTTGTTTTCTCAGGTTAATTTTTAGATTTTATGTGCCTGTTACTCGTGTTTGACCAATTTATTTACTCCTATTTTATGTTGGTAATGATGTTTCTCATTCTAGACTCCTCCATTTTCTGCCCTAGCTGGTATCCCATCTTCTGAGTTTTCTTGTCCTCTTTCTGCATGTATGTACATATAGTTAAGTTATCTTTGACTGTACATTGTGTTGGCTTTGTCTGTAGTCTAAAAGGCTTTGTTTCTGCTTGTAGTGTGTGACATGGTTTCAGTTTTCTGGATTTCTAACCTGTCTGCAGATTATACACCATTCATCCATCCTGTGACACCGTTTGCCTCAAAGATTTCTGGATTATTCCACCTTGTTGGACAATTTATCTGTGCACTGACCTGTTTCTCCATTAAAGGAAATGAACAGAGTTCCTGTGTAGTTTGTACATTTGAGTCCTTTGTCTCTGACTTGTCAGCCTAACAGAACCATGAAGCAGATGGCAGCAGGGGTAGACCACACTGAGTGTCCCTCCTGTCAGCTAGGAACGGGAAACTGAGGCTAAAATTTGCCCAAGCTCACCAAAATTTGGAAATAGTTTTAAAAAATACTGCTTGGTTCTATGAGTCTTGATTTCAGCTGGATCCATGATAAAAGCTTGGATCCATTTTACTTTGCAAACATCCACGCCTGAGACAGAAGTGTAATGATGTAATGATGAAGCAGCGCTACAAGGATCATATTAACAGATACCCCTAATGTATTTATTACACTGGGGGCTGCTGTGCTGTAGCTTGAATTACTAATTCAGAAACTCCAAAAGACACAAGCGGAGGATTCGACAACTGTCTGGATCAATAACTATACATCAATCACTGAATTATTCCTGTTTCTTTAATGATATTAGCACCATGCAATTACTTTCTGCTCTGTTGATGTGAATAATACTTTCAACAACTACCAGAGCCTCAAGGCTCTCTGCATTTTTAGACTGGATGTTTATAAATTATTTCAGTCTTTTAGGACTATTTAAGTAATTGCAGTTATGTTTTAGTTAACAGCTATGCACATAACTTGATTTAGTTCACAATTTTTTTTTTAAACATATTCAATACAATGTATTTGTATGTCATAACAAAAACATGAAACACTGTCAATCTTTCGCGAAGATAACAATACCATTTGCACAAAATATGAAATGTAACTGTCAAATATAGATGTGAAAATGTACATTTACACTCTTCTTGTTGCAACACAGACTTGAAAAACAATTACAGAGCTGCTGCTGTACTTCAGCATACAGTATAATGTAACCAAACCTAGTAACAATTCTCATTGAAAAGCAAAAAGAATAAAAAGCATATAAAAAAAACAAAAACAAATTAAAACCTCAGCTTATAATACTGCTACTAGGGTATCACTGTTTACTGACGTAACTAACAACATGGAGCATTTCCAGGTTCACTTACTGTGGGAACTATCTATTGGGCCGTAGACCAATAGAACAGAGACCAACCTAAAATAGCCATAAAAACAAATGTTCATTGATGTGTACCATGTGGAAGGTCCTGTCATCAGTTAACAGTTTACCTACTGCTTTAGCTTCAGTATTTTACTAAAGTGCTTTCTGGTGCTGATTTCCTGACTTTGACATCTTACTATTTACTTAAACCCCACGTAACTATCCCATGCTTGAGTTTAAGACCAACATTTTAGTGTTGCCACATGCTGGTTTAACATGGACCTGTCAGCAGGCACATGAATTACTCGTAAAGGCAGGGACAGGGGTCAAAAACCCAACAGCGCATTAGTCTGACGTCAAACTGCAGGGAGGCCTGACCTTGCAACCTTTCCTATCCTCTCATTCAACTTCTCGGTAAATTGTCATTTGCCCTTTCACACAGAATTAGTGCCTCTGTTCATCGCCTTTATTCGTTCACACAAAGCCAACCTTGGAGGGCAAAATGTTACACTCTTATGTTTTCAGACAACATGATAGCATTTAACTTATTAACTCCCTGGTAGGAGTTTTCATCTTTTTACTACAAGAGCACACAACTCATCAATCAATCTGACAGTACTCTAAAAAATAAAAGGTTTACAGAATTTCAGCAGCAACACACCCCAATTCCCTTTTCAAGCTTTTGCAAATAACAACAAAGCACACTGAGGGTGAAATAGTCCCACTGGGAGAAGCCTGCGCTTCTTCTCCTGACAAAAGAACTAAGTACTTTTTACAAATGAGGATGAAGTTAACACTGAAAACAAAGTCTCTCTGCATGCATGTCTTTATCTCTGGATGCTGAAGCAGTGAGATGACAAGACAGAGAAAGTGCCAACCCCCTCCCTTTTCCAAGAAAGCTCAAAGGCTTGTTTGAACAGGGATTGTTTCCTAAGGCAGTAGAAGCAGTCCAGTGTGTATTAGACAGATGCATCTTTCACAAGTTCTCCCGTCAAATGATACTCGTTCTCACTTGCTTCGTCTTATATTCTGGCATATAATCTAAAAATAGCAACTGTCATATTACTTTTGTGAGTAGATAAAACATCAACCCCCCCCCTCCAACATCCACCCATCTATCTATCTATCTATCTATCTATCTATCTATCTATCTATCTATCTATCTATCTATCTATCTATCTATCTATCTA
>CAEGAE010041707.1:0-53083 GCA_903067095.1 Girardinus metallicus
TTGAAACAAAGAAATCCCTGTTCTTTATGTAAGATTCAAACCAGTTGAGCACTGGACCGGAGAGTCCGACCCAACTCTCCAGTCGATTCAGTAAGATGTCAAAAGCTGCACTGAGGTCCAACAGAACCAGCACTGTGGTTCTCCCACAGTCTGTATTTATATGGATATCATTGAACACTTTGACTAGGCCAGTCTCAGTACTGTGGTGAGCACGAAAACCAGACTGGAAGGAGTCAAAGCGGTTGGTTATCGTTAGAAAACTATTTAACTGTTTAACAGCTTTTTCAATGACTTTACTGATGAATGGGAGGTCAGAGGTCGACCTGTAATTCTACAGTAGTGATTTGTCCAGATTGTTCTTTTTTATCAGTGGTTTGATAACTGCTGTTTTCAAAGCCTGGGGGGATCAATTAAGAGGTGTGACAGATCTTTGTACCATTTGTATGCTTGGACTTATTGGTTAGAGCTTTTATTACCAAGATAAACATTACTTAGAGATAGTAAAAAACAAACGGCAGCAGCAAAAAAATAATAGCTAGCTCAACAATGCTAATGATAGTCATGTTTAATGTGTATTACCAAAAGGATGGTTTATTACCTCCCGTCTCCTACTGCCAGTAGTAATATCCACCACCTACACCTGCTCAGGAGCTGCTGCAAAGCCTCCTGGGAAATAAATATGATAGCCATAGTCATTCATCAGAAGAACTACTGAAGCTCTACAGCAAGAAAATTGCTGCTTATTAATAATCTGTAGTATGTATGTTTGAGACATACATCTGTTTCAAACATCTGAAACAGATGTTTGAAACAGATGTTGCTCTCACTTCTTGAGAGCAACAATCTCTTAATATCAAATTCAGTTAAATTTATCCAACATATTTCAGTGTCAGTCTTTTCTTGTCAACAGTTAAGTATCCAGAAGTCTTGGTCCAACTTAACTGCAATTTGGAGCTAATGCACTCCTGCAGTGACTATGTAAATCATTTCTCCATCACTACACTGTGCTGCAAAGACACCACAGTGTATACATGTTCACATTACAGCAACTAATACTGCTAATGAGTGCCAAAGTTAAAGTCACAGCTCAGTATCATTAAACACAGAGCAGAGGGCCATGACAATGTTTCTAGAGATAAAATAAAATGTAAAAAATAAACGGTAGAAGCTATTTGGCCATAATAAGCAGTGACAACATTTATAAGAGGAAAATAGTTTAAAGACTGTTGGAGTTAACTTTATGCCATTGTTTTATTATTTTATTGGGAATATTTGTATATTTAGATCAGCAGCAGTCCTGATTACAAGACTCTTCCACCTTTACTATTTAAAAAACATAAACACATTGAGGAAATTCTCCCTTAAAATGTCCTTGCTCTTTGTGAAAACTTGAGTTTTGGCCAGTTTTTGGGTCTGAATAGCTTCAGAAGCTACTGTTAGGTTCACTTTTGTAGCTTTCAAAAACCATTAGAAGGGTTTGATTACTCTACTGTCACTTAAAACTTTACCATTACTAATGCTGGATGATAGGGCTGAAAAAGCTATTATGAAGCGTTTCATAACAGTCGACATCAATAATTGTTGATAGATAGTTATTATAATTTTTTTAATACTTGAAATACCGCAAAACTGTTGGTGTGACCTTTCCTGTGTTATGCACAGTTTTCACTGCACTCCGATGATTCATGAGGCTCAGTGGCAAAACCTAAAACTGCTGCCGTGCAAGTTACTCAGTTATCCTACGTAACCATAGAAATGTAGGGAGTTTCCAGGAAACCAAAGTTACTCATATCTACAGGGGCCAATCGGTTCCTACCAAGTTAGTTGATGCCACCAAGCTTGTTTATCTGGCTGTGAGAGGTCGAGCAGCTAAAGCCTTTTCATATTGATCATGTGTCTATTGCGATATATAGTTATTGATTTAACCAGCCCTACCCATGACGGAGAAGACATTCATTTTGACATGCAAATTTCAAATCAAATGTAAGAATAATCAGCTAAATTAAAATTAGCCAAATCTAGTACTCCTTTCATTAAACATATAATTGCACATTAGAAAATACATTTGCTTAAGGAGCAAATGTACACAGCAAATAAAAAAATTGGTTTATTTCTCAAACTTGCACTGGAAACACTTTATTCGCATTACATGAGTAACATGATCAACAGCTGATCATGTTAGCTCTGATGTTCCTACTAGAGAAAACCACAAAGGAGAAGATGAAATAGTTTGAGGGTTTTTTAATAACTTATCATGGGAACAAACTTATTTGTGTGTGATTTTAATTGCGCTTCTTATTCAATGGAGACGCCACAATAACAAAATTGTTTTTTTTGACATTAGCAGAATATCAACAAAGCTTTGCACACATTTATAATGGAAATGCATCTAATGTTGCAAGCTCTGAGAGATTCCACTTCTGTCTCCTATGCAGAATTGTGTTCTGGGTTAAATTAATAGCTTTCATCTTTCTGGTGAGTAGTTGTTAGATTAAACCTTAATAGCTGTCAGCTTGTGTCCTCAGTGATAATTCCTCCCTCACATCTCTGACTGCTTTCTACTAAAGGTAACATACTGACTAGCCCTGCCTACTGCACACAATTGTCGCAAAAGAAAAAAGGAAACATTACCCTATAAATGCATCAAAAAGCAACATTTTATTCAATATGCTTTACCAAGAGAACCGATTGGTCCCTGCAGATACGACCCACTTTATCACAATTTGAATGCTGCCTACTGGAGATGTTTGAAAGTCAAATTAGCTTCAGGTAAACTGAGATCAGGTGATGAAACCAACTTCAGTCACTTGCACTGGACCAGTTTGCTGGACTGACCAGAGCCTCACATGTATGTAAAGATTTTATTCATCATCACTAAGAAGCTTAAAGCTATTAATAATCATTTTCTTTAAGCAACCCATGAAGGTTGTGGGTTGTAGATGATAAAGTATTTTACAAAAAGCATAGAGAAGAGATAAGAGAGATATAACACTATGTATCTTACTGTCAACACTCTCACTTTGAGATACTTCATAAATTAAAGAACATTATTGTAATGAGTGGAATGTTTTGATTACAGATTAAGTCAAAGAAAACATTTATGGAAACGCCCAAGTTCAGAAAAATAAAGATGGAGTGATGAACCAAAAACATCACAGTTAGTACTTTACTTACCCTCTTGCTTATCGGGAAGCTGAAGTTATTTTAGGAATGTAATTTACCAATGAGAAATATTCCTCATCCAGCATGATAGTAGTTTCATTAAATAGCAGCTGGCAGATCAGCAAATACATGCATGACCAGGATGGTCATGCATGTATTTGCTGACCAAATACATGCATGACATGCATGTATAACCTGGTCATACATGACCAAATACATGCATGACATGCATGTATAACCTGGTCATACATGACCAAATACATGCATGACATGCATGTATGACCTGGTCATACATGACCAAATACATGCATGACATGCATGTATGACCTGGTCCATCCTGGCCATACATGCATGACCAGGATGGACCTGGTCATGCATGTATTTTAGTTTTTGTTGATATGTATTTTCTATTTTGAAGAAATTATTTTGAGTTCTGGGTTTTAATGCCAACCTTGATCTACCTGGATGGTCCAGCATGTTGCTTGGACTTTAAGAACCAGGACACTGGAAACAATCATCTTACTATTGATACTGACTGTAGCTGATATATCGTTTTCTTAATGTTGACTGATATTTGTAAGAAATGCCAATAATGTGTTGATTTACCTTCTTTACCTTTTGTACAATTTAGTGCCTCCATAAGTTCTTTTCTTTCTACTAAAAACAGTGATTCCATAACTCCATTAGTAAAAAGCCAGATTGATTGGCTTTTAAATAAAACAGCCTTGTTATTTATTAATTTATTTATATAGAAACTGCTATTAATAAGAATTACTATTGAATTGTTATTGATAAATGACAAGCAATAATAAATAATGCTTCTAATTTTTTTTTATCTTTTACAATAGTTTTTTCTCCTAAAAAAATACAATTCTAAAATTTCATCTAAAATGACTAGACTGCTTAGATCTTAAAATTATTTTATCATTTATTAGATTATTGATCCCCCCTCTTATTTTTTACTTCTTTTTTAGTCTTTTATTTATAATTTATTTCTTGCTTTTTAATTTTTCCTTTTTATTATTATTAATAATATGATTATTTCTTTTTTATATCTTATTTTATCCGTATTATTAATAATATTATAACTAGATCACGATATGCACTCACCGTATTTTAGAAATGAAAAAAAAAAAATTTTTTTCATAAATCAGTGAGTATTTTGTAATCATTTGTCGTTATTAATACTATTAACATGCATAATATTTATTTCGAATTTATTAATATTTAAATTTTATTATACAATAGTTTCTATAATTGTATTTTCTAAAAAAAAAAAAAAAAAAAAAAAGATGATTCCATAACTTTATCAAGACAACCCATCTTCAGTTCTTAAATAATTTTTGGGGTTTTTTCATGAATGGCTATTATATTATTCATTAAATTAGTTTTTATTAATAGCAAAAGCTTCCCTCAGGGATGGGAGACACGTACCAAGAGACCAATCAGCTGACATGTGAACCTAAACCAGCCTGAGCCTCTGGTGCCGCTCCGTCAGCTCGTGCGTCCTTGGAAAACCCCCTGCTGGCGGTTTGATTTGTATTCCCATCCAGCAGGCAGAGTCACGAAACACTGATGAGAGAGGAGCGGACAGACTGGATGAAGCAGAGGCAGGGGAGGAGTCCTGCTGCCAAGGTGAACCCTTAAAGCTGCGTGTTTATACGGACGTGCCGAGCAGAAGCGGAGCCGCGGATCGCGCGCTTGTCCCCGGGTGACGGTCAGAGTGCAGCCGCTGGAATAACCTCACAGACACGGAGCCGTCTTCGCTGGGAGGACGCATTATTTTGTTTTTTTATTTTTTCCCCGCGTGTTTGTGGAAATTTTGGGGCATAAAGTTCGCCGCCATGGAATGAGTTGAGTGGTTTACTCCGTCGAGAGCAGCGGAGGGATCCAAGGTGAGTTTCTCCTCAGTAACAGGAGGTTTATTACCTGAGCTGCCTCATTATTAGACCGCCTCACCATCGTGTTTGCTCTCAGTGGTTGGCAGGTGAAGAAGAGACGCTGAAAGGCGTCTCAGAGGGTTACATAATGTAAAAAACTCAGCCAGGCTAACTGAAGGATGATTTTATGCCACATTGAATATGACTTCTGGGCAGGGCTGATCTGAGGTTGTATGGAGCCTTAAGCAGAATCTGTTTTGGGGCCCACTTCCTGTTCATAACAACCACTGACTGTTTTAATTTAATACAATTTAATTAGCTGAGCTTAAAGGCAATTATTAATAAATTATTAAGATGGATTTTAAGCAATTCAAAAATACTTAATCTATGCTGAGTTTTTTTTTAAACAGCATTCTTACTCTTAACAGGGTTTGTACATTTTCCCACATTAAAATTCAAACACTTTTCAAAGTTAACATTTCCAAAGTTAGTTTTCAAACTTTTGCGGCACCACGCTTTGTCTTCTTTAGCTTATTGGTATTGTTTTTAGTCGCCAGTTTCAATTCTCTTATATGACATAATTTATTACTGTTATTAATCATGTCTTGTGATCGTATTCTACATAGCAGGGATAAAGTAAGCTAAAATATAACAACATTTTGAAAATTCTCTTTCTCACACATCTCATTTGTTTTGTCTGAGAACAAAACAAATTTAACAAAAAAATCCCAATGTCAATCACTTTAATGTGTTAAATGTAAGACCACCTTTTTCCATTTACACACATCAATAACTCGCTGAGTATAATAAATGTTCATTACATTGAGCAAATCAGTCTGTGTTCAGGTAAATGATCTTCCTGCTCAAATTAACTACTTAGATGCAATATAAATAATCACTTGACTTTCTGTAAGGAGTCTTTTCTCCTAAAAAAATATTACAACTTTATTAGAAAACTGCAGATAGAACATCAAGCACTTTTAAGG
This sequence comes from Girardinus metallicus, assembly GCA_903067095.1. Classification (NCBI taxonomy): domain Eukaryota; kingdom Metazoa; phylum Chordata; class Actinopteri; order Cyprinodontiformes; family Poeciliidae; genus Girardinus; species Girardinus metallicus. Next base: position 6,029 of record CAEGAE010041707.1, read on the forward strand.
ACGATTAATCATGATTAGTCTATTCTTGAAATAATCGTCAACTAATTTAGTAACCGATTAATCGTTAACTAGAGCATAAGATTCTAAGAAAGGCAATTTGCCTAACAAACATACTCGGAACAGTAATTAGGCCAAATCTGTGCATAAATATATACATTTAGTATTTTAGGTCAAAAGAAACAACAAAAAAAACTACAAATGATTAAGCATACACTAAAGGAATGCCATGTTACTGTACGTTAGGCAACAAAGTGTTTATTTTATCTTTATAAAAGGAGTTAAATGGTTTATTTGCATTTTCTTAATGTATTTGTAATATTGTATAAAATATCTTAAAAGGTTAACTGAAATGTCTGCAGATTGTGCCAATTTTTTCTTATTAATCTTCAAAACAATCTATAGAATAATTGATTACTAAAATAACTGTTGCAGCCCTACTTTATGCAGAAATCAAACCTTGAAAGCACTTTATTCAAATTCAAGCATTTTCAGGGATTCCACAAACCTTATTTATGAACAAAATATTTTAGATCTGTGGTTTGTGTTAAAATTCAAGCATTTATGGAACATCCCTGATGGTTTGGGTTTAGTTTCCTCATACCTTGGGTCAGCTTCATACAAGTAACATCAAATTTATGGTAGTTTAGCTTACTTATATACAAATATTAAGCTTAAGATTTCAGTTTTTAATGCGCCCAAGCAAATGTCAGAAGTTATAATCCTAAATGTTCATTCTGGAATATCATTTTAGTCTACAAACACCATTCAGGCACAACATAATGACCACTGGTCTTAAAATATTTTGCTAGAACACTCCCGACCTGTCCAAGCAGAAACTTTCCTGTATATTTTTCTAAAACTTTATCTCCTAGGAATTCCAGCTAAGTCTGTTGATAAACTCATGAAATAAATCATAATCTAACTTTATTGTATTTGTTTAGGAGGTCCAGAAAAGATTCAGGGTTTTAAAACCCTGAAAATTCAGGAAAATCAAAGATTAAAAAAAGAGTCCAGGAAATGACACTGAAAGAACTGCCATAAAATACTGGCATATTTCCTCATTGCCTGCATCCCTAAAACTCTACATGAGGAGGATAAGGCAAAAAGAACAAATCCATCAGCTTGAGAACAACATGGATCTTGGAATTATAATCCCAAACTTTAAGTGAAATGTGACGACAGATCTGCTGTGACGCCCTGTGGCCTTGAGCCCTCAGGTAAGGACAGAGATCCACCTTAAAACAAAGAGATCCAAAGAGATCCTGGCTGACACGTGGAGCTCTGTTTGTAGAAGCAAGACTTGTTGATGCACTGATTTCACTCATGTGGTTTTCAAATTTGTATTATATCCCAAGAAACTGCTAAAGCACACCCTGTCAATATCCTTCTAAAACAAATGCAGAATTTCTTTTAACTGGTATCGTCATGAGCAACGTGAGAGAAAAGAAAACATCCAGAAATATGCATCTCTGACCAACAGGAGGCAGTAATGCTGATATTAGCAATGGAACAAAGTAAGGAACATTCTGAGGGATTCTCTGAAGAAATTTGCCTGTCTTTTTAAACATTTGTTTTTAAAAAAGGGAGACGGGATCAGGTCAAATAAGTTTAGCGGAAGACAAAATAACTACTCAGATGACTTGCATCTAACGATTATTTTAGTAATGATTATTCTAATGATTAATCAATAAATTAGATAAAAAAATTGTGAAATGTAGCAGATTTTTCATTTGACCACTTCATCAAATGTTATACAATATTAGAAATACATTTAAAATGCAAATACTCAAAATTCTATGTCCTAAAATCAATGTTTTAAATGTTTTAAAACTATTTAAGTTTGAAATTAAATAGTTTTTTAACACCATAGCCACTGGACGCAGCTGTTTATCTGCAGGCACTATCTCTTTGTTGCCATCATCTCTTTTTTTACTAGCTGGGTTTACTTCAAATTCAATGGATACGGAGACAGAAGAGGAAGGGAAAAAAGACTTAAAAGGGAAAGGAGATAAGAATAGAGGATACAAGAAAACATCACAGAAGTCTTGCAGAATATAAAAAAGTTTAGTGTTTCAGATATAGTCAATTGATCCTCACTGTCAAGATTATGATCCAAAGCTGATGGTCACATCAAAGTTTTTCCCCACTGATTTAATGTCCTCCACATAAAAAGATGGATTATACTAAATTGTTCTGCTATAAATGCCTACAGTTTTATGGCATTTTACTCATCTTTGCCTGAGGTGCCAATAAGAACAGGGTGCTGTTGCTACTCTGATCTATTGCGATCAGAGAAGCACCAAAAGACTGCAAGCAGATACACCAAGGAACCACCAAAACACTCACGTCACCTTCTTCCTGTTGCTCTGAAAAATCAAGTCTATCAGTTCACTTGTAATACATCAGGTAAAGGGGGACACAAGGCTGGTATAAATAACCTCAGCATGTGGCTTAGCTGCGGTTTTGCTACACATGTTTACGTTTAGGAGTGTAGAACGCTGTGGGTTATAGAGGAAATAAACAGAAGCTCCACATCAGCACCTACAGATTGGAATACCAGGGGCGCTTCGACCTCACAGGATGAGTCACAATTTTTGTAAAGTACAACGGCCACCGCCATACGAGTCCTTAGGGATGCTGCAGGGATGGGCAATGACACCAACACTTCCACTCCTGCTATAAATGTATCTGTAATACAGTGGAAGAGTTCAGTCCAGAGGAAAACACTTCAGTTAGATGAATGCGCTTCAGATTGATGAAATGTCACATTTTCACCTTAACTTGCATTCATGATGTGGAATAATTCACTGGCAATAAGGCAACACATACACTGATTGCCTCTGCTGCTTCTTGCAACCCTGCTGTCTTTTTATTTCTCCAAAAATAGTCAAACAGAGGAATTTATGGGTAAATTTGAGCAGATATCTTCAGAGCTCAGCCAAAGTAGTTACACCATGTTCCAAATTTTTATGCAAGTGTTATTTTCTCAGATTTTCCTAAACGGTCAATACAAATGATGGTCAGTATAATTTTCAAGTCATGAACTATTACAGTATAAATCAAATGTTACTGAACAAAGCTCCCAATGAGAACTGTATGTTTTTCAAAAACAAACCTAAAATGTTCTGTTCCACATTATTCTGCATAGCAGATTTTCTAAACATTTTATGGATTATAAAGAACTGCAAACGGTCATTTTTAAATGTGCAGCATTAAGTGATCACATGAACTAAAATCAAAATCTATTTCAATGTAAAACATCTTAACAGACAGAGTTACATGGTAACATAGGTGAGCTCTGGTTAGTGGTGGCCCAATAGTTGATGCACAACAAGCCTGTGGAGGATCCTCCACCTGGAGGCTCCAGAGGCTCCAGCAGCTTCAAATAACTGTTTGCTGCTTTTAAGGGCATTTTAGCAGCTGCTCTCTTAATCCCATGAATGTGTCTAACAGAAACCTTCCTCATTACGCCTTGATCTGCACAAACCATCTTTGTTCTGAATCAGCCACAAATCTCTTCACAGTATGATGATAGTTCTTCAGTTTTCATTAAATATCTAATGTTTTCATACCTTGTCATACGGCTCTACACCATCTGATGATCTTCATCAGCAGAGATTCTTTCTCTTTTCAGTTAACCGTTTAATCCTGTTTTATACAATATTAGAAATGCAAACAATTCAATGCCTTTTTTAAATAAGAAAATAAACATTTTATTGCCTAAAATGTAACAACATATTACTTTAGGGAACACTTGATCATTTGCACCAAAAGATGCATTTGCAGCTAAATACAATATTTCTAATATTTAGCATATTTAGCATTTCATATCAGTCGATATCAATAATTATTGATAGTTTTTTGTTAAACTGTTAACTGTGAAAAACTGTTTTATCCAGTTTCATCTTGAGGTGTTGTACTCATTTTCTCCTTTCACTCCGTTTTTATTTTTAAGCAGTTATGAGAAATTGGCAAAACTGCTACTGCACAAGTTACTCAATAGGTTGTTGCTAGAGTAACTAACCTAGAAACTAACCTTCCTTCCCAGAAACCAGACAGACGCACAAAGAGTTTGGTGTAAAAATATCTGAAACAAATGTTAACACTGCCGTCTCCACAGAAAGTCAGATCTGGACGGATGGAGGCCTATGGCCTAATTACCATCTGTCTGTTTGGGGTTGTTGACATGGAGCCTTGTGGAACCTTCTGTGCTCCAGAATTAATCCTTAAACTCAACAGTGAATCACTGTGGAGAAACGGGACAGAAATCTCAGGATTTGCTTTGTTCATTAGATTTAGTTTTGTGCTTTTATGACTTAAAAAATGTTTATCCAGTTGTTGCCAATATCCGCTTCTCCTTGCATGGTTGCTGGTGCCCATCTCCTGCTGGAGGCAGGTTACTCGCCAAACAGATTGCCAGTTCAATCCATGGCAACACAGAAACACACAAGACAAGCAACACTCATTCCTAAGGGTTAATCCATTAATCAAACTGGAACCTGTTCCAAAAGCAAGACATGGACTACAGCGCAGGGCATTCTGAAATAAAAACAAAAAATAAAACAAAAACAAGCACCAGTAGTCTAGCGCCCCCGGGAGAAATGGCTCATGGTCTTTTGCCAAATGCAGAAGAGAAATCCTACAGCCGCCTAAAATCTAACGCCACTCCATTTTTGTTCATATTTCATGATAAGGGCTGTTGCGCTCAGTGTCTTCTTCAGAGGTTTTCATGTTGTTTCCTTCAGTGGTTCTTGGTTGGGGGTGAGGAACAGGTTTTTCAATAGTTTGGTCTGTTTGACAGTGTGAAAGCGAACCGCTGCAAATGTTGCAATTTTGATCTCCATTCCCCTTAAAGGGGCAGTATTGTGTAAAATCAACTTTTTAGAGCTTTACATTATATTATAATGTTATGACCAGTTTAATACGCTACACAGAAACACGTAAGACCAGTAACAATCAATCAGTCAACAGTTGAGGTACCCAGAGAGAACCCAGACCCTCTCAGGAGCTGGAGCTCTTTGCTGGAAATTTGTTTTTAACCTAAAAGTAATACCTGAACCTCATAAGTTTGAGACAAAAGCTTCCAATTACCTCCTTCACTTTGGATATTGTCTCTCAAAGCTCCTCTGTGGGGATGAATCTGATCCCAGCAGCTAAACGGTCTGCCTCTATTCCTTGCTATATCAGAAATGTCTGTTTCTGTTCGCAGAGCGGCGGGAGAATGAAGCATCCCGCCAGGATCTAAGGGGGAGGTATTCGGCTTCCCGACGGCGCGGGGGGACCCCCGACTCCCTGTAGGGACCAGCTGTTGGGTTGCGTGCTGATGAAGGCATCACTTCTGTGGGTTTTGGCGCTTCTGATTGGATGTCGCCTCCGTTCAACCCTCCAAAGATCACAACCTTGAAAAAGACCATTTGTTTTTTCTCTGACAGGAAAATGTTTTCAGTCGTTTGGATCCTGCGGAGCGCCGTGGGGCCTTTAAGTGGATGTTTGCTACGAGGAGGAAAAGACAGATTTTATCTTTGATTCTTTAGAAATAGTCCAACTGAAACAATTAATCGTTTTAATCATGATTAACCGAGCAACTCATGTAGTAATTGATTAATTAATAACTGGAGTATACTGTATAGAAAAAGGCTATTTGGTGAAATAGTATTTTCAGTAATTAAGCAAAAACTATACAAAATAAATACATTTGCATCTAGAACAAAAAAACCTTTGTAAATATGTTCTACCCAGAACTCCTCCAGTGGCTCAGTTCAGGCTTCACCTGGTTCAAATTTTGTAAAGAACAAAATCTCTTAAGCTCCTTTGCTAAAAAAAATAATCAAATTGCACATCATCAAGCTGTTTGCTGTTTTAGGCAATAAAATTGTTATTTTCTTATTTAAAAAGGAAATGAATTTGTTGATTTGCATCTTTCAATGCATTTCTAATATTGCATAAAAAAGGCTTAGACATGCTTAAAGATCTTAAAAATATGCCAATTTTTTATCTGATTAATTATCCGAATAATCAGTTATTAATATTGTCGTTACTTATAACACCATGAAATAGCAGAATTTTGAGGAGAGCAACATAAACCTCGACTGCTTTTAAGAATTTGATCAGCTGTTAACACATTTAAAAGTAAAACATGGATTGTTTTTAGATGTTATATTAATGTCCATCACAGACATTCGTCTTCATTTTTAATTTGATACTTTGACTTATATCAGTCTTCAAACATGTGACGTTTGGGGTATTTTTCAATCTGTCTCAAGCTTTATGAACTTGGATGGTCTGTTCTCCCTTTCGTTGTTGTGAAGAAAAGTTTTGAAGGACATTTTTCATCTCCATAAAACATTTTTTATCTTCTCGCGCGGAGAAGTCACTACTCTTCTTGTCACCACCATGGTGATGTCCCAGGGCACCTACACCTTCCTGGCCTGTTTTGCCGGCTTCTGGTTGGTCTGGGCCCTCATCGTCATGCTGTGCTGCTTCTGTAGCTTTTTACAGCGACGGCTGAAGCGGCACAGAGAGGACAGACTCAGAGAACAATGTTTGCGGGCCGTGGAGATGGAGCCGCTTTCTGCTCATCCTGCCGGATACCCGTCGGCGCCGCCACCGGCGCAGCCTCCGCAGGTGCAGAGGGAGCTGCCACCGCAGATCTGCCCTTCCCAGACGCTGGCGGCGCCCGTCGTTCTGCCGGTTCCTCATCCGATGCCACAAGCCAACTGGGTCAGCATGCCAGGTAATGTTTCAAGGAGTGACATGAGTTAGAACTTGAAAGCAATGTTTCACGTCCAGAAATTTGTTTCAGCACAGCTCTCTTAGGCTGCCTTGTTTATTCACATTACTTGAACTCTAGTTCATTTGTCTGGAAAGTCTGGTTGTTTGAGGAGCAGTAAATGCAAAAAAGTGAACTCTGGTCCGCCAAAAAGCTTGTGTGTTAGTTTGGTTGAAGTGAACTCTGGTGCGCTTCAAATGCATATGTGAACGCCAAGCAAAACGGAGACCGCTACAAAAGCAGGAAGTGAACTAAATTGCAGGGCATTCTGGGTAAATACAACCAAAGCAAACATGCGAGTCTGGAGCTAGTGGGACAAATGGCTTGTGGCCTTTTGCCAATGACTAGAGAAATCCTACTCCTTCTAAAATTGGACACTACTCTGTTCTTGTTTACATTTAGAAATAAAGGAAATGGTGCGCAGTGTCTTCTGTAGAGGTTTTCATGTTGTTTCTCGTAGTACTTCTTGATGCAGCGCCCCCATAGGTGAGGAGGGGAACAGGTTTTTCAAAATGTTTGGTTCATTCGACATAGTGCAGTGTGAAAGCGGAGCGCAGCAGCTGAAAATGTAACAATTGTTGCAATTTTGGTCCCCAACCACTTTAAGAGTTCACTATTGTGTAAAATCAACTTTTTCAAACTTTGCATCATATCATAAATTTATTCCCTCTTCAAACATACATATAGAGTGTTGCTTTGATTTTTTCATGCATGTTTGTTAAATCCTGTCTGGCGACTTACAACCAGTTGCCTTAATGCTTGTGCCACCTACTTAGCCAAAGCTAAGTAGGTGGCACAAGCCACCTACTTAGCCTGGAGTTGCCTGGAGTTGCTCTTCTGCCTGGAGTTGCCTTACAGGCAGAAGATGGCTGAGGTCTGCAACTCTCCCAATCAGCTTTTCGAGACTAGTTTTTCGAGGCAGGAATTAGAAAACAGCTGGTGGAACCGCACATCTGCTGAGCTCATCATATAAACTAATTCTCCGTAAAACACTGGTAAAAAAAATTGTTAAAGGATTAATAGAGGAATGTTGTGATGACGTTCTGAAAGCTAGGCGTCGGAAAGAGCAGGACCTTCTTAAAGAGACAAAGGCCCCATTTAAGTCATTAAATTGCAAATATATTTTAAGTTATGTTTGCTCTATAAACCATTTCTATATCAACTGAAGGTAACATAGTTACTTGATCATATTATAAAATGGCACTATGACACTGGAATACACATAATAGTGCCTCTTTAAAAGACAGTTGAATGCAAATGGAGGCTATGTTTCTAACATTTTTATTTGTGGACATTTTTTTAAACTATCACATAAAAGTGTAAATAAAATACATTCGAATAATGTGTTTGTAACGAGACAAAATGTCCTAAAGTTGAGTGGTTTGAAAACTTTTGCTAGGTGTATTTATCTGAGGAAACCTTACATTTCCAGTTTACCGTCACTTCACGTTAGCCTCTTTAAGATAAAACTTTAAACATGTAATAAAGCCGCATCACGCACAATCAGATTCTGGTTTCTTTGGGCGCCTCAGGCCCCCCGTAGGCCGTCATGATGACAGCTGCAACCGAGGCGTGGGCGTCAGCTGTGGATGCTGACCGGTGACAGAGTGACAACATGGTCAGAACCCCAGTTTGATGCAGGAAGTAGAGTCAGCAGAGCAGATTTGCACCAATGCCACCACTGAAACCTCTCAAGCATTTTATTATTCTCTCAATGAAAACCTTCTCGGCTGCTGAAATTTGAACCAATTGACAACAAATGTCATTTTAAGGTACTTTGAAACAAACAATGCAATTCATAAGAATATTTTCCCTTCTTCACATACCAAAATCATGAGCAGTAAGTAGCCAATCTCCTAGAAAATTAAAATCCTCAGACATTCCTTTTCCCTGCCAGCCTAAAGCAGAACTATGCAGCTTTTTAATCTCAATTTATTCATGAGATTTAGGCGCTGCTTTACCTTCCCCTTCCTCACAAAGGTAAATACTCTGTTTCAGGAGGAATTCAACCTTAAATAACCACAATCCCAAGCAGTCTGGGGTGCAAAGAATCCAGAAAATAAAAATGCAGAGATGTAGCAAAATAATTGAACAGCTGGTGTGCAGGATTAAATACGAAGCAACTTATATATTTATCATTAATCATTCAGCGTTCTTCACCAGCGGACAAAATATATGTTAAGTACTGATGAATTCATGGTCATCTGCAGAGTAAAACAAATAAACAGACTGATAAAGGAAGATTTGCTAATCCTTTTAGAACTCTTTATGATACTAGCAAAACAAGAAGAGAAAAAGGATATGAGACATTTAAAGAAACTCCTGTCAGAGGCGTGTAAGGAGCAGAAAATCACAAAGAGGATTAAAAAAAAGGCTGGAGTCTTGCTCACAAGGCAGACTGATGAAGAGCTCCAGTAACCAGGCAGCAGCAGGAATAAAGCTGCACAATTCAGTCGTAGATAATGCGAATAAAAGAGAGCTGTGGAGATGCTCTGATCTCAAATGTTTAAGGGGGAAGAGGGAAATCTGCACCTCTGAGGAAATTAGGCTTCTTGTTCTTCTGTAAATCATTTCAGCGCTGATATTCGAGGCTCCAGTGAGCTGGTTTAAATCAGCAAAGAAATATATTAATGCCCTCACAGCTTAATATGTAACACTTCATAATTCATCGGCCAGCAGGGGAAGGAAGAAGAGAAGGAAGTTGCGATTTTCCTCGCAGAGATTAAGACAATAGAAGTTATTGGACTGTAAAGTCCTTAAAAATGCAAAGGAAATGGAAATGAGGAGAAAACATTAAAAAAAGAAAAAGATGAAAAAAAATCTAAATTTAAAAGGATGCAGCTGCTGCCTGAAAACAGTGAGCAAACCAACTTCCTGCTGCCTGGTTGTGGAAGTGAATGATGGAAGAATATAAGAGAGAAGAAGCTGCTTAGTAATGGAAAAGTGTGGCTAAAACATTGGTTGCTATGGTGATTTCAACCTTTTCAAATCAAATTCAAAAAACACTTATTAATCCCAAAGGGGATTTAAATGCAACTCAAACTGTCCAAGGTTCTTCTTCATAGATGCTGATGATTGTGGTTAGGAAGGATCTCCTGAAGCAGTCTGTACTACAGTGGCTCTGAAAAAGCCTCTAACTGAAGAACCTCTGTTGTAAATGACACTAGAATGGTCAGGGTCGTTTGTAATTTGTTTGATTTTATAAAATCCTCCAGGGTATTTCTGCAGATGAAAGCAGTTTGTTTTGTACTGGGTGTCTGAGGAGTACAGAGTGAAAAGAAATGAGGCAAGAAGAGCACCCTGTGGGGCTCCTGGTCAACACCCAACGCTTTGGTCTGTTCGTCCAGGTGAATTGTTGAGGCCTCCACCTGTGTCTTCTGGAATTTCTGACAAAGTAAATCAGGATGAATTATGTTAAATGTTCTGGAGAAATCGAAGGGCATGATCCTCAGGGCTGCCTGCTTCGTCCAGGTGACAGTGAGTTTGTTGAATCGGTATATGATGTCATCTTCAATGCCATTATCAATTAATTGTTAACTGTAGTATACACTCACCAAGATCATTTGGTGAAAGAACAGTAAGAGCAGTAATTAAACCAAAACTGTTAAAAAATATTGATATGTGTGCTTTTAAGATAAAAATATAAATAATCTGTAAATATATTCTTTAAAAAAAAAGAACTCATCAAGTGGCAGTTTTAGCTTCACTAGGCTCAAAATATTTAAAAAAAATCTATTAAGCACCTATTTCTATCCAAGTCTTAGTTTGCTAATCCAATAAATAGTCAGCAGGTCAGCCCACCTGTACTGATGTTAATCAAGCAGAGCTGAGCTTTTCACATGATGGAATGATGCATCCTTTGCTACAGATGATTAAGTGCACACTACAGGAATGCTACATTATAGCATCTCAGGTAATAAAATATTTTCTTATGTGAAAAACAATTATTTAATGTATTTCTAACAGTGTATAAAAAAGGAAAAATCTGCAGAATGTGCCAATTTTTTTCTGTTTAATTAATTAGCCATGAGAATAATAAATTACTAAAAGAATCATTAGTTGCAGCTCTACTTCACAGAGACACAAACAGTAAGGCGAGGTTGCGTTATTAACAGTAGCTCATAGAGGTTGCCATCATCTGTCCATCAGAGTAAATCTGATTGTCCCTGTGGACACAAACGTCCACCTTGACGTCGGCGCTGCTGATGTCTCCATGCTAATGTTTATTCCGAGCCTCCGTGGCAGCTGCTCGTATTGTTCGCCGCGGCACGTTCGACATGAGAAACAAGGAGGCTGGGTTCCTGTAGGTGTCTGTCAGCCCTGACGGGGGAGGTGATGGACTGCAGCCAGGTACACAAACACACACAAAACACATTTGCATCCATAAATACACCCAGCTCCATGGCAACAGTTCAGCAAACAGCTGTTAGTTTCCAGTAGTGATGCCTGGGCGTACAGTAACTGTGCACAGGTCCTGAGTGAAATCATGTGGGTTGAAGCTGCTGTGATTTATTCTCATGTTTGGTTTCCAAAAATTTCACAAAAATCAGACTCATTCAAAAGAATATCTCCCTTTAAAATGTTGTCTTTGTTCCATGTGTTGTTTTCTGATTGCAGATAAAGTTGAAAACTCAGACTGCCGTGGCCTATTGAGACTAAATTGTTGATTGCCTCAAAACCCCACTCAGCTCATACAGACTAGTTAGTAAGTTAATTAGTAGCAATTAGCAAAAACATGCTAACTGTGTTTGCTAATTAGCATGTGTTTATAGCTACTTCTTTAATAAGAAGTAGCTTTTATAGGAGAGCCCAAACTCAAGGTGTTAAATTATGAACTCAAATTTATTTTAAGTCAAAATTAATATAGACATAATTTTTTATAAGGTAACATGGTTATTTTATGGTGCTGTAAAATGGCACCATGTGCCTCGAGAAATATGTAATACCGCCCCTTTAAATGGGTTGTTGAAGTCAACCATTACAACATCCAGATGGATGATGAGTTGTGGCATCATTTTAGGCTCCAATCTTAATAACTGACTTTTGGCTAAATAAAATAAAGGAAAAATAATATTGCATGGGTTTCACACCTTCATTTAAATTTTAGGCAGTGTTAGTGCACAGTTGATGCAAATGACATCATCAACCACAGCGCAGGCACAGTAACCAATCTTCTTCTATGTCCATCTCAGTCCACACACTAAGATCCTGCAGAAAGCCCTTGAGCTGAGCTGGAAAGAATAGCGCATAAGAAAGAACCAGGACTCTACAGTTAGAAACATTGTGAGAAGTGAACTAGCCAAGGATTCCTGTCTTTGTGTGCTCTCACCATGTGAAATGCTCCAGGACCAGACTAAGTGCTGTCCTACTGGGGCTGTACAAAGACTTACCAGCAGGGGTGCTGATGAGTGTGGCACAGCAGAAATTGTTAAACACCTGAGAGTTTATAAACTCCATGTTGCACATTGTCACTCCTTGCCAGGACTTACAGTGTGGAAGCAGGAAGAAAAGATCCAACTCGGCTCAAGCAAACAAGAATAAATTAAGACCAGTTTACAACGAGTCACATCCCAAAGGCATGGACAGCATAAAAAAACTTTAACTTGTGAAAACAATGACACAAAAACCCTGACAGAGCTCTGCAAACAGTAAAAGGAATCATTGAAAACTGTTTTCTTGATCTTGTCAGAGTGCAGAAAAAAAACCCACATGTGAAAACACAGCCTGTCACTCATTCACTACACTCCATTGTATATAATGAACAGTATTAGACAGTCATGAGCAGTAAGTGGAGATCTCAGCCATCATCAGCACCGAGCCGTTTCATAACTTTGCAATCTCACCTCCGTATCGTGTGGGTTTGTTTGGCATTTTGCTCCCACCGTGGGAATATCTGAGTGTACGCCGCAGAAAATACTGGATGACAAACTGCTAAAAAAACAGTGAGACCAAAGGAAAATGGAGGGTTGAGGTGCAGTTACAGAGTGATGAGACAAATGGAAACAAATGAGCAGTTTGTTGTCGATATGCTGCAGGTTCTCTGAGAAGAACAAATCTGGAGGCTTAGGAAAGATGCAGGAAGAGCTTGAGATCAGAGCAGCAAATGTTTGTCATGTGTAACAGCAGGCAACATGATCGGTGTCCCAAAAACACAGCATGTTTGCACTCGGTTGTCACTTCAACCTCATGTTCTCTGTGCACACAATGCTTCATTTTCTACCACAAACTCTTTTCACTTTGCAATCATGGAGTGTCATTTGGAAAATTTAAAGCAGAAAAAATATATTTAAAATGTCTTGCAATAAGGCAGATGGATCTCCAAATAGCAACCATGGGGCTCTGAATTTGGTCCAGCAGAACTTTTTTCTTTTTAATGTTTGGTAAAATACCAAGTATTCATCATTTATCAACAAACATCATTAGGTTTTGTGCTTTTATCTCAACCATTCAACAGTTTTTATTCAAAAGCACCAATTCACTAAACCTGACCAAATATCACAAACACTTCAGAAGAGTGATCCATGTGCTCTTCAGTTTCCTCTAGGGACTTGGCCTTGGAGGGGAGGATGGGGGGCTTTTTAGGAGTGTCCACCTTGATCGGCCCCATTTCTTTAATTTTGGGTGATTGATGATTGGTCGATACTTACATGTGAACTCAAACTTATCCACCGATGTTTTCTTCACCCACAAGGGTTGTAGAGAGGGCTTCGTTTCACAATACTCAGCCTACTGTTGCCAACTTGGCAACTTTTCTGCTATATTTAGCACAGGCCAGAAAAATGAAACTGATAGAACATATTTATTTTCACATATTTATCTACTTTAGTAGATAATTTTTACTGAATTATCCAAATAATTCAGTAAACTAATAATTCAGTAAAAAAAACAAACTGAATTATCAGGGTTTTTTACTGATAATTTGGTAAAATAATTTATCTCTTATTAAGCACCTTTTACTATCCAATTATTAAAAAGAATCACCAGATCAGCCGTACGTTGTTGATCTTGAATCAAGCAGTAAGAGCTGAGCTTTTCACATATTAATGTTAGAGGTATTTTTTAGTTGTAGATGCATCCTTTGCTGCAAATTATAAAACATTCAATAAAAGAATGTTATTGCATTTCAGTCAATAAAATGTTTAAAGGATCTGAATTAACTTATTTGTATTTTTTATGTCGTTCTAATATTCTAATATTCAAAATAAGTTCAAGTGGTTAAATGAAAAAACTGCAGAATGTGCCAAATTTTTATATTTTATTCATCTTCAGAGTAATTGATTTCTAAAATAATTGTCAGTAGCAACCGTACTGAGGAATTTTATGTCTGATCCGTCTCTAAGTCAGTCTTTCCTCTCTTCCAGACACGGATGTATTTGGGAAGCCACCTTGCTATGAGGAAGCGGTCCTGATGGAGGACCCCCCTCCACCCTACAGCGAGGTCTTGGCGGACCCTCGAGGGGGGACGTACCTGAAGCCCGGCCCACTCCGGGGAGCGCCGCTGCTTTCCAGGGAAAACCCCAACCTGCCTCCAGTCGTCACATCCGAGACCAGCAAGCTCCCTGTGGCCACCGTGTTCCCTGACAGGGGTTACTCCTCGCTGATCCGCCTGCCTTCATCCCAGCGCTGGGACTCGTTGGGTCATCTCCTGTCCAACATGGACCTGAACAACAGCCTGACCCCACCGGGGGCGCGCTCGCTTCAGGCGGCCACCGCCGCCGCCATGGCGACCATGCCACGCGGGGAGCCTAGGACTCATTATGATAGTATGCAAAGTGAAATACGGGGACTTCAGGGGAGCATGCAGGGATTTCAGGGAGGGTTTCAAGGTATTCAAGGGGTTCATAGACTGAGAAGTCTGGAGCCTGGCTGCGGTATGCCAACCGCCTTCCCTTTGCTGGGTCGCAGCACTGCGGTCTGAGCCTGGATCCCTTCTGGGAGCATCATATCAGCCAGTAAGAGGAACTGCAAATGAAGTCAGGAGTACACTTACTTAGTTTGCAGAGCTAATGTGTGATTACAGGTGGACACAAACAAGTTTGTACCAGTAGCTGTGCTTCCATTGATCATAGAATTCTGACATTTGACATTTGGAAAATAAATTTGCTTTAGGGAAATGCACCAATTTTGAAAAAAACTTATTTTCAATAAAACGTTTTAGGATGTAGTGATTTTTTGTCCATATTGAAATTGGTTTATTTCCCAAAACTGGAATGGAAACTTTTTTGGCTTCGCATGAGTCGCAATCAACAACTGGATGTTGCCAGTAGTGCTAACCACGAAGAAGAAGACAACAGGAAGTAATTGGAGGATCACGGAGCAACACGGTTTTAATAAGTGAACAAACTTACTCACATGTGATTTCTATTGGGCTTCTTATTTAATGGAAACACAATTGCAAAGTTGTGTTTTTTCGACATTAGCAGACTATTGACAGTTTTGCACACATTTGTAATTGAAACACAGCTACTGTTGTAGAGCTACAGCGGAGCTCTGCCATCACTTTTGAGGCTGACAGAGTTGAAGAACTTTGGAGGTGCAGAGGAGGAGAGAAGAAGAAGCCATAACGAGGTAAAGATGTGCAACAAACGAGCTGCAAATCCAACCTCCCCTGGTCTTTATTTCCATCTGCACCTCCTCTCTCATTCATCCCTGATCTCTGCTTCTGTCTCAGAGCCACCCATTGTACCGGCCTGCTGTTGCCATGGCTCCGGAGAACTGCCTGTTTCCTTTATCTGCTCTGATTTTCTTTGTATCACTCGGCTCACAGCTTGCATCCTCTCAAGTACTGTGAGAATTAAGGCGTAGGAGAAGAGCACACGGTGACCTTCGGTGGGACCCGGACATCGTGTGACACCAAACAGAAGGCCGAGCTTCTTCTAAGAACAGAGAACAAACGCTCAGAATCAAGTGAACTTAGATTGTTGTTTTGTAACTGCTTGGTCATTTTCAGTGCCGTCTTAACCGTCAGTAGAGATTTGTTTTTTAAATTACGACGTCAGCTGGATCTCTGATGCGAACAGGACCTTTTTCATGTACAGCCATGAAAGACAATCTTTGAAACTTTGTCAGAATGCATTTTTTCTTGTGTAATAAAACATTCTCATCAACAATGTTCTTTCCCTTTGTTTAGGGAGCAACAAAGGGAAAAGTGACTTAATACACTTCCTTTATTAGAACTAAATGCAAAAAAGCAAAAATCAATCAGCTAACTATCCAAATCTACAAGTTTTTTCTTGATTGACTCTAATCAATGATTGGCTGCCCAAATATGGAAACATATATATTTTTTCATATCCAATACATGCAAACTCATAAAATCTCCCAATATTTGGTCAATAAATGGATCAACCAATCCAACATTTTGAAAAGTTTGTAATTATGGAGTAAATGAATAATAATGGATGAAGGATAAAAACTAAACTGGACCTCACCAAGCTCTGCAGACGCCGTGGTAACAAGACTTTCATTTGATTCAGGTGTGTTTGAACAGGAACAAAACATGGGATTTATTTTTTATGTGAGGAACAAAAACACAGCTTTACTTCCGCATTCATCCACCTGACCTTTTAACTTTGAGTAAAAGTAAATATTCATGCATCCGTCCTAAAAAGCACCGCCTGAAGTGAAGCAACTTTTAAAGTCTCTGGCACAAATAAAAGGCGTTCAGATGAACTTTTCTAGTCTAAACAGAGGAATCCCCTGTTGGTTTGCCCTTTAAACGGATCATCAGCAATGATGGGAAAATTCTAGACTACAAAGCTCTATTAGACTTCACAGTCTCAACCTGTAAGCAACAAACAGAGCAATTTGTTTAAATGTCACATGCTCTCAACCCCTCATCGTGTCCCGCTGCCACAAAATGATGCTCATAATAAGGTTTTTATCAGGGTGAAGAGGCTAAATCATAATAATATCAGAGACAGTCATTATGACAAAGTAACAGGGAGCAGAATGTGGAGATGGAAGCATGTTGTTGATTAAAGTGACATTTTGTCATTCAACACAGACATTTTCTGGAAGTAGTACACAAATGAATAATGTGTTAAATGCACTTATAAATCACCTAAATTATAATTTATTCATTAAACTCACAATAATCAGTATTTTCCAAAGTTACAATGGAAAGACTCAGTTTGTCAACTTGTATTCAAATATCACTTTGTACCTTCATGTTTCCATTTCATACTTCAACCAATATGGTTGCAGCAAAGAAACCGTTTGAAAAGATCGAGATGATCAAATTTAAAGTTGCCGAAAAGAACTTCCCTTAATTCAAGTCTGAAATAATTTTTGGTAAGAAACGTTCAATTTGATATGTTCATAAGATGATTATCCCCTAATAGGTTTGCAGTTATAATATCGATTTTATTGTACTTCATTGAGTTTGTCTTCAGAGTTTTTTAAGTTTAAATTTCTTTGAAGAACTTTTAGCCTCAAATAAAATAAAACTTTATGGGCTGCACAGTGGAGCAGTTGGTAGAGCTGTTGCCTTGCAACAAGAAGGTTCTGGGTTCGATTCCCGGCCCGGGGTCTTTCTGCATGGAGTTTGCATGTTCTCCCTGTGCATGGTGGGTTCTCCGACTTCCTTCCACAGTCCAAAAACATGACTGTCAGGTTAATTGGTTGTCTGTCCTGCGACAGACTGGCGACCTGTCCAGGGTGACCCCGCCTCTCGCCCTATCTGGAGATAGAACCACCACCCCTGCTGAACCCACTAGGAACAAAGGTGTAAGAAAATGGATATATTAAAAAACTTTATATTAATTTATTATTTATATTAATCATTCACATACTGCCTTTCTGGAAAATGTTTTTACAAAGTAAACCTTTAAAAATGTGATGTTAAATCTGATGGGGTCAAATATTTGCGTGTAGTAGTGTAGTTGGACCCATTTCTGGTTATAAAACTTTTTCCTTGACCCCTGAGGTCTTCTGCAATTTTTACATAAAATGCTTTAAGACAAAAACGAAAAAAGAACTAATGGAAGTTACAATGAAAACTTTGGGAGAAATAGATGCATGTGAAAAAGATTTTGAAAGTTTTCAGCAACAAATTGTAGCATAACATCAATCAGGTTACAGGATATTGCAACGCTACGATGTGGGATAAATACGTGCCATAAAATAGGAGGTTGTGGGTGGAGAAAGAGCAGAACACTGAGAGGGAATAAGGTAGCTGTCACGACATTTAATCAACTTTCATTTTAACCGAACAGAACCCGTCTCGGGCTCTCCTAAAAAAACAACGAAGAAGAAGGAAACAGCTCCTGTTAAAGGCACAGCACAATCCCTTAGCTATAGATCAACTTTGGTAAATAACTGTACGTAACCACATTAAAAAGAAAAGGAAAAATAAATCATCTGACAATTTGACAAAATACTGCATGCTTATTTTTAATAGCCACCCATTCCCTACTGCAGGGAACTGACTAGGAGTTGTGATGTTTGTCAATGGTTTTGCACTGCAATGGGAGGGTCCTTGTGGCACATCAGGCTTATACAGAGTCAGTTGTATATGTACTACTCACAAATATTCAGACCTCAGTGTTGCCAATACAGTCATTGTGTGAACTCAAATTGTAAATTGAATCTTATAACCATCTTAAAAACTAAGGAATACCCGTGTAGTGTCAGTGTGTGGTGTAGAGTTAGACCTGTGGTCAGCCACCTGTCTGACTAGAGGTGGCGTAGTCAGAGACTGATAATGTGTTTCCCACAAGCGGATGAACAGTGGAGAACCATCAGTCCCACAATTTATATTCAAATTGTGGATAGAATTTGAATATAATGGGGATGGAACCACACTGAAGGTGTTCATGATGTTTTCAGATTAGGGCTTATTAAACAGTAGGAGACTATTAATGGGCACCACTTTACGTTACAGCCCCAGTCCTCAGGTTCACACACTGTCTACTCTGAAGAAGATAAGAATGGAACTGAAAATAAAGAATTTGGTGATTTCTGATCAGAATTTCAATGCAGTCATTGTGTCCTTGAGGCTGCGAGAGAAATGATGTACCTTGGAGAAGCAGCACTGTGTTCCATTAAAACAAGCTTCATTCTGCTGGACGTTTTTCCTGTTAGAAGGCTTTTCTTTTCCACTGTTGTTGCTTACTTGCACATTATAAGGGATTGCTGCAAAGAGAATAACACAATGGACCATGTTTTATTCCAAAAAGAACTTTTTTTTTTTTTTTTTACCAATTGGTATTATATGCTGAACTTGCTTGACTTGTTTCAGGATTGAGCTGCAATGTATGTAATTGACTTTGACCTCTTTATGCAAGTACAGAACCTTCTCCTTTGAAGCTGTTACTGCAGGTCCAAACAGGCAGTGTCTCCTTAGTTTAACTCACCAATGTGCTGCTTTTACAGTGTGGATGTTTTATGATCTGAGCAGGGCTCAGTCTTTTAATTTGCAGATACTGAGTGTTTGGACCAAATGGACTTGTTATATTTTCATCTGCATGCAAGGAATAGACCAGCATCTTCAGCCTGATGATTCACAACCTTTTCACACCTTCAGAGTAATGTCTCCTGGCCTTGAGGAGACCCACAAAATCTAAGTGAATTTATTAGCTTAGAGATACATTTCACCACGGAGACAAAGTCTTTGATGATTCACCCTCTGAGGTGAAAGAAACCATTCAGGAGTGTTTCCACAACTACAAATGTCCTCTTAAGTAACGAAGGGTCTTTGTAGGGGAGCAGTACATACTCTAAATGAAAACATCTCTACATCAGGATGTTTTCATTTTGTTCTGGGTTTGTTTGTTTTCATATTTGAGGTGGAGCTCTAATGCAGCCATGGTTAGCCAACATAAAAATAGCCCAATATTCTGCAACAGATGATGCCAATCTGGAAAAACTGGATAGAAAACTAATTGCACAGGTTGCAACTATCTGTAGTTGTTCCTAAAAATAATCAAAAGAAATAGAAAAAGATATATATATATTACAACAAATACATTTTTGTAGAGGTGTTTGTTCTGCAGCTTTATCACTGTTCAGATTTACCAATCAGTAGTTGGTAAATCTACTGAATTACCAGTTGTCAATTGGGACAGCTATTGTGGCCGCTGAAATAGATTTATGAACAACAATAGCAGTGGAAATGTAAAATAATTATTTGAGGTTCACACGTAACACACATTTTAATTAATTATTTTCACCATTTAATTATTTTGGTGCGTATCTAATGAGCCGACAGATTTAAATTAGTGATGCACCGATCCTCTTTTCACTTTGGACGCCTCAGAGCTTTAGCATTGGCTGATACTGATGCAGAACAATTCAGGAGTACAGTAAAATAAATAATAAAGAAACTGAACCTAACAATAGACTGACTGTCTTGGTCAAACATGTAAAAACAAACTTCAACAGACCATCTTTCAAATAGTTCAGAAAGTGAAATGAGAAATATTAAACATAAGGTAAAATAAGAAAGCATAATATTACTCAGAGCACAAAGCATAGAATCATACTGAATAGATATGCCCCTATGGATCAGGCACATTGTCACCAATACTTAATATAGAATTTTTTTCAATATTGGGCCTTATACCAATATTCATATTGGATCGGTGCATCTCTAATTTAAATGATTATAGGTACAATTTCATATATAAACATTGATTTACCAAGTTATGTACTTATTGTATTACAGCACTGCAACTTCAAGCTTTCCCCTAACCCACAAAAAGGATGAGTGCTACCTTTGTTATTTACATAAAGGCCGTGATATGAAATGCAGGAGTGGTTAGAGAACAACCAGACTCTGCAGAAATACAGTCGGAACAGGATGAAGTAACACCTGAAAGTCTTCATCTCTTCATGTCCTCAGTTTCAGAAAAACATTTAAGGATTTTGAGAAGGAATATTAACATCAGAAAGTGATAAAAGCTTCACTGAAACATTATTTCAAGCTTATTTCAGTAGAGACGATAATGCTTCTTTGACAGTGTGAGTCCTTCTGCACAAACATTTCTATAAAACAACTGAAGGAAACGGATGCTGGAGAAGTTCCTTCAGCATCAGCCGCGACCCGACTCTCTTCATCCAGTCTGGGATGGCATCTGCGAGACTGCAAGTTGCCTGGAAACCTGTTCAGCAGTGTTTACATGTTGTAAAGAACAGTCTCACCCACCCATAATGCCACATCGCTATGACAACAGCTGAGAAAGGGATGTCCTCTGAATTGGACTGGGTTATAATTTGCCAGAACAGGACTGTACTTACTTTATAATTGGATTGAAATAAATGCAGGTTCTCTTTCATTGAGCTAGTTGGAAGAGCAGCTTAATGTTTTCTTGTTGCTCCCTCTCAACAGAAGGTTTTGGTTCCCTCAGGTCTGATGGTGATCTTGCTAATTCAGGCAACAACTGACTCATTTACTGCTCTGTGTTTTCTTGTCTGCTCTAGCTTTGCATGTTTACATTTTTACTTATTCTTCTATGCAAAAATATCTAAATCATCAGACATCATCTGTGAAGATATGTTTTCAGGTCTCGCCACAGATTCTCAGTTAGATTTAGGTGTGGTCTTTGACTAGACCATTCAAACACAAACATCCTTTGATTTAATGCATTCCAATGTCACTCTGGCTGTTCTATATAAATAAACCTGACTTATCCTGCTGAAAAGTGAATCTCCTCCCTAGTTTGAAGTTCATTGCAGATTGTAACGTAGCTTGTTCAAAAACAGTCCCCTTGTTCTATGGACCCTCGGCTATTGAAAAACTATTGCTTGCTGGAGGGATGGACTTTGCTGAAGTTTTAAATTTTTCCCAATTGGCTTGTTTGTTCTAAAGTACAGACAAAGGCGACACCAGGTGGTAGAGCTGGGACTTGCAGCAACTGCTGAAATGAAATGACCTGAAATGTTGCGAAAAGAAGCCATTGAAACAAAGTCTAAAACTGTGATTTATGAGAAGTTTCAAATCTATTGACATTGAAAAAAATCAAAAAAATGTTGAAGAGGAGCATTTTAAAAGATTTTAAGGAAGTTGGGTCTGAATAAACTAGGACTGAATCAGAATCATTTTTGCTGTAGTTTGTGACATGAGTGGAAAATACATTTTTCTGCAAACCTGACCTAACAGAATTGCAGATAGAAGAAAATTGAGCAGGGATTAAGTTTTTAAACATGTGACGTAAGAATGGTGTTATTTTAGTTGTGTTTATGTCATTGATTAATAATAAAATGAGCAACATGTTTCTTTCCAATTGCAAAAAATATTTTCCCGAAACCTGATGTTTTTTAGCCCGTTATTTAGTTTTTGTGTCTGTGATTTTTCTTCTCTTTCCGGTAACACTTTATTTGCCGGGTTGTGAATAAGACTGTCATGACACTGTCATAAACATGACATAACACCTGTCATGAACATGAATATTTATGACTGTTGTCATAAAGTGTCATTCGGTAAATCGTGACACTTTTAATGCAAAGTTGACATTATTCAAAATGTCTTTGTTATGACAACTTGACATTAACCAAGAAATTATGATTAAACTTAATAAATCATGTAGCTTTATTTTATTAAAACTAAAGTTTAATCAGTAATACTTTTATAACAAATTTATGTCAGATTATGTCAAGACACTTTAGCTGTTTATAAAATATAATAGATAAAAGTTCAATAAGTGCTGCTTTAACCAGCATTTTGATCACTTTAAGACTAGGCTGCAATGTGAACATGCCATGGACTTCTACAGATAGTCACACACTCACACAAAGCTGCTCTTATTGCTTTTTTATTGTCTACAGGGATGTACAGCAAACAGATCAACACTGTTGTGCCAAAATCCAAAAAAGGGGACCTGAAAATCAATTCTATCACACATATTGACAGGTTATTAAAACACATACAGCTTCCGCAAGCCCCGCCTTAAACCCAATTTCCACAGCAACCAAACTAGTCATTGCTTAGCAAACAAACGTAACAAAATACTGAGGTGGTTCCTTTGTCTTGGCACAAAACAATATTAGCAGGTGCGGGGCAACAATGATTTTTTTCTTTTATATATTTATATACTTCAAGCTGCTTTGAGATCCAGATGTCAGGGAAGTGTCAGAATTTATTTTTACACAAACATGGTGCTCATTTACTCAATTTCTTTAGTTTATCTACATTTTCTCCTCCTTAGGGAAACAATTTTCAAAATTAAGTGTGGGACTCAACCAAAGACCAAGGACAAAACCATGTGATACACCAGAAACAACAAATACAAGGCTGCTGCTGTGCTGTTTGTTATTCTAACTGAAAGCAAAAGGAAGTTTGTCAAAACTAGTGGTTTTCTTAAAAAATAAAATAACAATTTTCTTGGTTAGCTTTGTGAATAGATTTTTTTAGGAGAAATTTACAGAATATATTAAGCTAAGTACTGAACAACACTTTATGTTACTAAGCCATTACCTTTTCACTATATTTGGTTTCTGTCATCAGCTCACTACTTCTTCCAAATGTTGATAAAATTCATAACCAACACACATACCATGTCCGGCTTGATTGGAAATAAGTCTATATTATAAACAGTATAATCAAATTAGCAGAAAAAACACATAGAATAAAATTTAGGTTAAGGACTGACCTAAAGTCAGACATGTTACTCAGGCATACTGGGCTACTGTTCAGCTCACTATGCCTGAGCATACTTTATGGAAGAGTCACACTTCAGTGTTTAAATGGATCACAGAAAGCTGGATTTTACCTAACTACATTGATATTTTCACACCTTTTATTTTCACATTTATTGCAGTTAATGTTTCATGATTGTTCTACTCTGTGATGATGTCACACACTCCAGTCCCTGACCCTGAGAAATATTAAAATATGTTTTAATTTATATTAGTTTCAAGCTCTTATTTTTATTGCCGCATCTACAGTTTATACACCAAATTATAAGTAATTTTGTCTACTTTCACCAGATGTTATTCACATTGTTATAGCTGTTACAGTTATCCATCAAATCCCTACTTATCTCAGATTTGGCCCATCATAACTTTCACTATGTTCTAGCTCTGAATCTTCCTTGAAAAACCTGTCATATCTCCAACATAAAACACTGCAGACACATAAAGATTGATAGAGACGGCTAGAAGGCTTGTCCACCGATTTCTTGGGACAAAACTCATAACTCATAGGACAGAAGCACAAAACATTTGTTTGATGCTTAAAATTGTGTCTGTTTCTGTTTTTCACCTACTACTCCCAGAATAAAGGGAATCACCATAGCAACCACTAATACAGGATTTTCTAAGTGTCAAATTTCAGAATCTCTAACTTTAAATTAATTTATTACGTAAGATTTATATTCCTAAGAGAATTAACAGAAGGAAGTTTAATTGGCAAAACAAAACAAGGAAAGGCTTAACTAACGTCTTTCAATTTGGAGACAAATCCAGGACATCTGGTCCCCTGCAGATCAATACAAAGGCAAAAACAGTAAATGAAAAAAAAAAGATAAAATTAAGCTGAACTTTAAGGTTAAAATTAAAAATTAGATTTAAAGCTAAGAAGGGTAAGGCATCCTGCCCTGGGACAGAAACTTAGATTTTTGTCTACTGGAGACACTTTAACAGAAGAAATTTATTGCATTTCTATGCTCTTTAAAAATTTGAAAAATATGTACAGTATATTTATCTAAACTGTTTTGTTTGTGTAAATATATAAGTGGTAAATTTGAATGAATCTCAGGGCTGATGTTGGGCTGCAGTTCAACCACAAGGAGGCAGAAGAAGCATAAAATGCACTGGGACAGAAAAAAAGCCTTTTAATGTTGAACTCAGTTTTAAAATCATACAAAAGGAGTGAAAAAGATGAAATAAACGGCGCCACAGACTTGTTCAAAGGATTTTCAGTTCAGATACATCCGAATAAATAACTTTTCCTCCATGAAGGTGAAGTCTAAATACATGATTAACTGAGCTGCAGAGGTGAATATGTTCAGGTATGAAGGAAGGAGAAAAGAAGAGAGTGAAGATAAACATGGCAGCTGTTTAGATCCGCTGGATTTTTATTTTTTATTTTTTAGGTGTTATTAAAGCACTACAAACTAAGAGTGAGGGCCGCCGGCCGCACACTCAGCTTCATTGTCTCTAATGCAGCAGTGCGCTACGTGAAATAATCATGTACACAAATAAAACCCCTCAATCCAGGCTAAAACATCTGCATAGAAACGAAAAAAAAAATCAAAATAAATAAACACAGAAAACAGATCAGATCTGAGCCTCTTCAACTCAAATGGTGGCTACTGCTTCCTCTAAAAGATTATACTGAAAGAGTTTTAATGCAAGACCTTTTGTTATTACTTTTTTTGTTTGTTTGCTCTTTTTTAGAAAAGAAAGAAATCTGTTTCTTCATGAAGCTCGGTTCCTACTTCCTCCGGGTACAACGGTGATGTCAGAGCAGCGGGTTAGTCGTCGTCCTCGTCAACCACAGGATCCGTGTCCCAGCACGTGATGTCAATCTCTGAGTGGACACAAGAACAAAAGCTGGTTTTATTCTCTGCAGAAGACAAACTTCTGACAGACAGCTGAGATAGAAACAAGAAAGAACAAATGGGGTAAAAGATAAGCCAAGAAACAGCTGGAGAGCGCTGGAAATATAAAAAACAACAAGTGGCAGCTTGTGTGTTTGTGCAAATGCTTGTGTTTGATAAAGTGTGATACCATCCATCCATCCATCCATCCATCCATCCATCCATCCATCCATCCATCCATCCATCCATCCATCCATCCATCCATCCTAAATATAGTTAATCATAATAAAAAGCCACAATGCAGCTCTTTTTAAACAGAAGCATTAATGTTATTTAAAAAATAAGACTTCAGTGACAAATGCATAAGAGGAACTTCGATCTCTTGAACAATCCTGCAAAGTGAAATATAACCCATCATATTGGAAACACTGTTAAGATGAAAAGACTGGCCAAACCTGGAGGCTTGTTATAAAACACAGGCGCTGGCTTAGCTGATGACTCATCTGATTGGCCAAATTCTTCCTCCTGTGATTGGCTGAAATAGCCCTCACTCGCCTAAAAAACAAATGAGACGAAGGAAAAACAGATAACAAAACATAATAATGACAAAAATTGTAGGCAATCATCAGGAGCTTGAAGCCGTCTAACCTGAGTTCCTTCTTTCAGCAGCGTCTCCCCATTGGTCATCAGTAGCTGCCCATCATCCAAATCCCGCCCCTCTGCAGAAGCGTGCTGCAGCGCATGCTGGTAGCTGAGGGTCATCTGGTCTGACCCCGCCACATCCACCAGACTGGTGGGGTCGTCTTCGGCGCCGGTGCCTGAGCAGAAACTCCCATCCATCATCTCGTCAAAGCTGAGAAGGGGCTGAGGCCTGCCACTACCGGCGGCTATGCTGGGTGGGACGTCGTCATGGAGAACGTCTCCCATCAGGTCAACCAGATTGGATGAATGGGTGGAGGGGGTGGGGTTGACAGCGGGGGCGGAGCTGCTGTCCCGCAGGTCAACCAGATTGTCTGTCCCAGAGTCCCATGCAGAAACACCGGAGGGTTCGCGGGCCTGCGGCGCGACGCTCTGCACAGGCTTGGTGGACGTCGACTCCTGGACGGGCCGTTTCTGTTCCTCCTTTGGCACCGAATCTGGAGGAAATAAACTCATAATCATTATTAGACAAAATATCCTCTTCCTCAATTGTTTTTATTTTTTTATTAATTACAGTTACACCATATAAACAGTACATATTAGACCCAGAAAACCTAAAAATATTGAAGGTGTCAAACATAAATAAGTCTGAATCAGCCTTTTCCTTGGTTTTCAAAGTGGATTAGTAATTTTAAGGATCACTTTTTGAACACAAAAACATTTACAAATACAAATCCTCTATTGCCATTATACATGTGCATGACAAAAGTAGAACTGGACTGTGCTCAACCTCCATTCATAAATCTACATATATATATGAAAAATACCAATAGAAAATTTCAGTTACATGGAATCAATGCCACTAAAAGAGAAAGACATTTCCATTTATGAGTGATCTGTAACCACAACCTGTGAAGTCTGCTACGCTGTACATAAACAGAACTCAGATTTTTTCCTCAAGAAAATATACATATTTAATGGCACTTATTAAAAAACAGAAAAAGAATGGAGTGATCTTCTGCTACAAAGATAGTCTACATAGGAAACTTGGACTAAACGTTCTGTTGTCAGCCTAGTTTGGATTTGGTGAAAGCTCATGAAGCCATGACAGAACCAGACTTGCCTTTAATTTTGGAAAATCTTGTAATCCGTTTGTGTTTTTCTAAATGTTTTATGATTTCATATCAGTTCTGTAAATCCTCCTACTTCTAAAATACAATATTTAAAGTTGGTGAAATCTTACATAACCTGCTGAATCACTGGTAGCAGTTCTTGTTTTAGATTTAGCTTCAAATAAAAAAAGGGCACACAAAAGTCGAACAAAAACAAATACAAATTCAGCTGACAGTAGGAGTATTTTCTGGTTGTCAAACATGCAAATTCTTATGAATTTAAGTGAGTTTTGAGTTGAAATCTTGCAGGTTTTCTAATCTGCTGTGCACTTTAGGATGATTTGACAGGAAACTGAAGTAGAAGAAACCATACTGTGTAGATGTTCACATTTTGATAGACAAATTGTACGCATGAAAGAATGCATAAAAATGTTTAAAAATAATAACGTCTACACTGCTGCTGTGGAAAAACACTCTAGCCAGGTACAGTCAAGCCTTCTGTGTCATTTCCATTCTTTAAATGGTTTTCCTAATGGGACTCCAGTTGAATAACTGAGCTTCAAACAGGACAGGCGTTTCACTAGCTGGACCATCTTTGGCTAGGAGTAAATTTATGCAACATTTCAGAATAAAGATGTTTCTTCTTTGTACCCCACTCGTCTTCTCTGTGGTCATCCTCCTCCCTGTTAAAGTCCTCTTTGATTGGCGTAGTGACTATTTTAGGAATGGGCGAAATGGCGGCCATGTTGCGCTCTATGCTCACTTCATCATCATTGTCATCTGCAAAACAAAAAAAACACGGACAAAAACAGATACACATAATTCACAGGCCACTTTGTTTCAATGCAATTTCCCAGTGAGAAGTCAAGTTCTGAAAAACATTCAAACAAAGCATTTCTGAGCTGAATTAAACATGATGAAGCATGATAAAGGAATATCTCCTCATTCACAGAGGAACCTTATATGAATCCTCCTTGATAATAAAACGCCCCCAAGTTAGGGCAAACATCTATGGTGCTTTTTTATTCCTAAAAGATTTTAGCTTTGTTGCTTCATAATATTGCAAAAAATCCATAAGATTCAAGAATCAAAGCATTCAAGATTGAAGGCAACTAGATTTCCTCTGTTGATTCTTGAAGATGTTTCACCTCTCATGTAAAATAATTCACCAGTTCTGAACAAGACTGGTGGTTCCAGAGGGTAATGAAAGACTCTATTAAGATTTCAACAAAAAAAGAGGTTGTCTCAGGTTAAATTTTTCTAACACCTACACTGCAGCCCGGACTTGTCCTTTACAGCTTGAAACACATGACCAAAGCAACTTACATGTTGCGAGGTGACATGTCTGGATTGTCAAAGTTCCATCTTTTGAACACATACCCTGCAGTCTGCGTTTGTCACTTGCACATAACCTAACATTGACAGTTCAACACATGTGACCAAAACAACTCAGATGCTATTAGGAGACATTTCTGGATTGTCAAGTGATAATGGCACAAACATGGAACAGAACACACCATAGAACCAGTGATCACATGACTTTCACTTCCATTATTGATCTTAACTATTCCATTAGTGTATTTATTCTTGAAATAAACTATAAACTTAACAACTTCAACTCATGTTCAGAACTGAGGACAGGTTTTGGATGTGAGGTGAATCATTTTCATGAACAAAGACATCCAGTTGATTTTAAGTTAATCATTATGAAAAACACAATGTAAATGATCCTACAAATCATTCACAGGAATTAGTTTCGCCACCATAAAGTTTTAATTGAATTTCAGTGTTCCTACACATTTTTCATACAAATTAGACTTTTCTATGCTCAAATTTCCAAATTCTAAGAGTGCTTCTAAAATAATAATAAAAAAAAACTTTACTACAATTTTTGAATCAGTAGTCAAGCTTGCAATATGAAAAATGAAAAATGTAGATGGTGTCAGTTTTTTTTTATCATGATGTGTAGGAACCCTGACACCAACATCATCACAGTATCAGCTATCACACATTAAAACCAAGATGTTTCTCATGTGTTTCATCATTCATTGATGTCCAATGTACTCTAGTACCTGCTAACAAGAGTTCACCATCAACACAATGAACCGCTAATGAAGGAATACAATAAAATGGCAGAGCATGTTTAGAAATAATAAGATAAATCTAATTGTACTAAAAAGTAAGATCTTCAGATAATCGAATAACTCTATGCTAAACCAAATCCAACCATGCCTTCTTTACAAGTAATTAGGATGTCCTTCTTAATTTTTTCTTCATTTCACATTCTGTCCTGGTAAATTATCTGCCATTTCATTAACTACATTATTGTTGGCCATTTTCCGATAAAGTACATTTGTTGTTATGCTAAACTGCAATGTGGAAAGTGGTCAACAGAAACTCTGTAGTCATAAGTTGAAAGATGGCAAAAAACAATCACCACTGTGGTCTTTATGTTGACATTCACACAAGAACTATATGAACCTCCAAGGAAACCCACGAGTTCCACTTCAACAAGCTGCAGATGACTGACAACATGATTTAAAACAAAAAAACTCACAGGTCAATTGGTCGGTCAGGATAAAAGGCAGCAGCAGGAATGGGTTTTAGAGGATGTGTTAGCAGAAAGGTGACAGAGTCCGCAATCAGCCGCGCAAGATTAAAACAAACAAAAAGATCAGAAAGTGAATAAAACATTATAATTATTCTTCAAAATCAAACCAAAACAACCATAAAACAGAAACATTTATACATTAGTTTAACATCAGACTGGACCACATCGAAAGCATGATGACGACATCCACTGAATCACAAAAATCCATAAAGGGTTTTCAGCTCCAAAGGACGACTTAGCTTCCACTGAAGACATTATAGTCAACAGTTTAGAACCAATTTAATTCAGTCAAGTTGTTTTCTGACCAAATAATTGGATAATTTGATCCTAAATAATTTCATTCCAAAAGGAAAGAGCAGAAGGTGTTCCCAGGCTGGCTGAGAAACATTTCATAGTTTCCTCTGAGTCTCCAGTCAGTGGGAGCTTACCCACTCACTCTTAGACCAGATGCCTGCGCTGCCTCAACCGGCTCCTCCAGATCCAGAGGATTCTCCTTTTGTTTCTAATCTCGACCTAATCACCTGTAAAATATCCTATCGTTGGTGCATCAGATTTAAGATATATTTTTGAAACTAAGTCAATGGTGTCCAAAACCATTTTGCCCTGTGGGCTGAAAAAACATTTTTGGGCTCCCAAAAAAAAAAAAAAAAGTGAAAAAGAGGAAGCCAATATATTACTTTTTTCTTTCTGCTTACCACAGTAAGCATGCGGTATTTCAATTAATCAAATAAAAGTCTGATTTTATTTTTCGAGGAAATAGACGCATAAGTAATACCAAATCCAAAGCTTTCAAATAATTTTTTATATTTGCCACGAAACGAAAAATTGTCACTTTTCAGAAATAACAAAATGATTTCATTCTTCAAAAAAAAAAAAAAAAAAATTTACCAGTATTTGTGGAAAAACGTCAGACAATTGCACCTTAGCAACTTCTTTTAATATTGTCTAGAAAAATTCAAAACCTCTGGACAGATTGATCAACTTGCTGCTTTTATAACTTTGCAAATACATTGCCAACAATAAAAAAACATTTAAATATTTTCTTGTCAATGATGCATGAGATTGTGACTGATGCCACAATGCATTGTTTAGGACATTGTGATTGGTCTACACTAAAAGCATGAGGGATGCTATTATTCTAGCTCAAATGTGAGGTAAATTCCTAATATTTCAGAATATCTTTTAATAATTGATGTATTTTAATCATTTTGAAGATTCCTTATAATTATTTTGCACTTTGATGTTTCTTTTTTTTTTATTATTATTCCAACAAATAATTGTAGTAACACTAACACAAAGATACAAGGGTTACCTTGAACCATTTTTATTAGCAGTTAATATCTATAACAACTTACAGTCCAAAACACTGGATTTAGTCACACCAATGTCTGGTTTTGAGTAAAATTCACCCGATTGATGTGTTTTTTATTTTTGCAACTAGAAATTTAAAGAGAATAAAAAAGTGTGATTAATTAAGGAATTAATACTTTGTTTTGTACCAAACAGTTTCCATTGTAATTAAGTATTAATTAAATTGGTTAAAAATAAAATGTCTTCATCTAAATCAACCGCCTGTGGTAGAGGGGGGCCGCACCATATGAGTCCAGAGGCTGCAAATGGCCCTGCGCCACACTTTGGACACTCCTGGTCTCAATGATATTCTCTCCCTGGTAGGTAAACATTTGGAAAAGCTCCAATTGATACATATTTGGGTTTCATTTGGAATTTAAAATATTTCCAAGCTTTTATTGACTTGTATTTTGGAAACAAGAAGGTCCTTTAATTACCTCCTGTTTTAATCTCATTTTGTCCTTAGTGCCAGGATAAAGGAGGTTGAGGACAACAATCTTTTTATTTCCTTTTTCTGGCTCCTGCTGTACCTACCGGCTGCAGCGGAGGGCTGCTTTCGTGCATGTGGCGGGGTGCGGAGGGGCGACATGCCCCGGGGTGGGGTGGTTGTACTGGGGCTGCTGGGACTGTGCTGCTGCTTCAAGAACGGGCTGTCCAAGCGGCCTGGTGGTCAGGGCAACACACAGTGGCCACACACACACAGTCCAACATGAGGACACAGACAAGAAAACACGGACATGAAGCGACGGACCAGGTGTGACGAGACCAAAAGATGGCAGACAGGAAGGAGAAGAGGAAGTCAGGAGGTAAAAGGTTTATCAGGGTGTGTCCAAGCCCAACAAGGAGAAAACCCAGAGTTGAGAGATCCAAATTATACAGAAGTAAGGATGGACACAAAAAAGAAAAAGGGTAGAAAAAAGGAGAAAAAGACAGAAAGAAAAGCGATTAGTGTAATATACGGTATAAACACGATGACGACAGACAGGCAAAGCAGGAAAGTTTGACAGCTTCATTGTGTGGATGTGTGGATCATAGACGGTACATGCATAGTTTATGCTGCCCTGCACTGCAAAGATGTTTGTCTGATTAACTAACTGAAATTCATTTATTTAGAGCTGATCAAGCAGGTCGTCGATGAGATCAGAGGGATTATTTCATGTTGTTGATTCCGTCCGACAAGCCGTTTACACTTCAGTGTAATGGAGGAAAGGAGCTGTATGGAAGTTTTTACAGGCACATTCCTGTAAATTAGAATATTACTGTAAACTTCATTTATTTCAATTTAAACAATACATAGAATGATATATTTCAGGTGTTTGTTTCTTTAATTTCTTGAACTGTGGTCCCGGTCGAGTTTATTTTAATGATTTTTGGCTCACAGCCAAAAAAAACCCCTCAACATTTTCTCTGTTTCTCAAAAGTTTAACACAGACCTATCACAACCTTTTCAAGATTGCATAATAGGTCACATTTAATGAAATGAGGGACAACAAAATGTTTACCGGTCCTGTGGATGGAGACAGGTGAGGTGTCCACACTGATGGTCATTGCTCTCTCCTTCTGCTTGAAAAACTCTCTAGGGTTCCCAGATCGCTGGGCGATGATGGCCTTCGCCTCCTGGAAAAGTTCAAATGCAGTGAATAACCACAAGTGGGCAGTAAAACAAAACCACTGGGTAATGTTTCTTTGGACTAACTGCCTGCTAATGTTTTAAAGAAATCCAAGAGCTTTAAACTACAGCAGTGAAGATTATTCAGCTCAGTTTCTTTAATGCTGTGAGATTTCATCTTCCTCCTTTGAATGGATTTGCTGCTGCAATTTATGAGCTCAGGTTTTTCATCAAACTGACCTCTACCTCAGACTCCTTCTTGTCCAGGTTCAGGTCCTCGATGCTCGGTTCAGACGCCTGGAAAAAACAAAAGAATACATGCATCTTTTTCACCACATGTGGAATACAGACAGGAACAAATACATACTATTACCAGTAGAGGTCAGTAGATGCAAAATAATGCTCTTTAGTATGAGTGTAGACTGGAGAAAATGCAAAAGATGAATGGAAATAAATGACAGAATTGGTTCTAAAGCAATCCTTGAATAAATATGACTGCGGTAAAAAAATCTTTTGGTCCAAATTCAATTCATGTGAAAGTAAAAACTAAGAGAATTATTTTAAAGCTTAATTAGGGCCCATTAAGCTTTAACCTAAGAAATTGAATTTAAAGTTAAAACACTGACCAGTGGTTATTTAAGTCAAAGTTTTTAAAGAAATATTGTTTATTAAAATTAATTAATTGTTTTATTTAATTCTAAAAGGAATCAAAACCATCCAGTATGTACACTCAGGAAGATGATTTTATTTAGTATAAACTTACTCTCAAGTTTATGACAAACCCTCCTCCATTTTCAACACATATATTCCTCTTTTTGAATAAACTTTCACAAACGCTTCAAACAAACATTGTGTCCCTAATTAGTCTCCATATTGGATGACTGCTAATTTCAGTTAACTATTTGTCGTTTATTCTCTGGTTCAATAGATCTTTTGTAACTGACTTTCTAAATGCATAACTTGGCCAAGGCAGTATCAAAAGATCACAAAGCCAATAACTGATTTAATGACTGATTTAATGCAACCATAAGTGATGACAATAAAGTCATATGATGGGACTCACTATGGTGGTCTGGTTCCGCAGCCTCTCTCTGGCCTCCTCTTCTTCCTGCATCTTCTTCCTGTTCAGATAAAAAACATAAAAATAAAAATAAATGCAGATAATAATAGTGTAAAGACTACGTCTTTTCTACACCTCTAAATCTGCACAAGACATATAAACAAAAAAGAAAATCTCGAGTTAAAAATTAAACATTTTAATTTTACACTACCTTCTGAATGAATTTTATTCTTTAAAGGTAATTTAAAAGACGTAGCAGAAACGGTCTGTGTCATTGTTTTGAAGCTGATTATAGGATCTATGTTTTAAAATTTTTATTTATGATATTGAGTGAGTTTGTCTATCTGTAAGTAACTGTTGTAACTGTGTTGCTGCCACTTGCCAGGACACTTATACAAGAGATTTCTGATCTCACTGAGTTTTTCTCCTGGTTAAATAAAAGCTGATAATTTAGGATTCTTGATTATTACATCTATATTTCTTACAAATCCATTGAAAACATTATTCCCTGAAGTAGATTTGTTCCTGGAATGTGGAGAGGATGCTAGTTGGACGCCCACCTGTGCTCCTCGATCTGCCTCTCTCTCTCGCGGTACCTCCTCTCTCTGTTCTCCTGCTCCTTCCTCTCCAGCTCCATCCGCTCCTCCTCGAAGCGCCGCCGCTCCTCCGCTGCCTTCTTTCGCTCGTCCTCCTTCCTCATCTCCTCTTCACGCTGAAAAGCAGAATGACCAGGATTTGCGTCAACATCACAGAGTTTTTGGTCCAGTTCCTGCGGTAACACTTCGTTTCTTGTTTTTTGGGATTCAGCAGGTGGAAGCAGAAAGAGCTGGCACCAAGTTTGGCACCAGTTTCCAATAATAACTGATATTAGAACAAATAATTTTACTTTCAAAAGCCCAATGTTGTGATAAACTCTCAGATTTGATGCTTATAATTGAAGAAAGACCATTTTAACTTTAAATTTACCACCAAACCTGGCAGCTAAGCCCAAGCAATCTGTGTAAAAATAAGCAAATAAAGCAGAAAGAAAGTCCTATTTGGAAAGCAGCATTTAATAAAATTACCTTATTTTATATAATTTATAACATAGTTTATGTTATGTCATTATAACCAAAATAGTTAGAAAATATTTGAAGTTCTGTTTCCTAACTCTTCACTGATAGACCTCTTGCCTAAGCCTAACCAGTAAACCTAACATTATGCAAGATGGAAAACTCAGCTTCACTGCCGTTCATAAATTATGGTTTATTCTACGCCACAATGACTCAGCAACATGGAATACTTTAGCTTTATTTTCTAAGTCTTAAAAAAGGGAAGCTGTTTTCTAATCCAAACCAAACCAAAGACAAATAAATTACACAATAGAGAAAAAGAAAACCTTTCTTAAAGTGAACCTATTATGCAAAATTTCCATTTTGCATGTTTGTGCTTCCACTTAGGTCTCTACTGCTTCTAAAAACAGACCAAGAGCTTAAAAAAACCTACCAAGCTGTTTGTTGGCAATAAGTTAATAATATTTGGTGTCTGGAAAATGAGCAGTTTCAAAAACCTTCTGAATGCAACAACACAAATCAATAGGGACTACCCCTAATCTTGTAACCCCAGCAGAGCTCCACCTGTAACCTAGGAACCCAATTCAGCTCCAGCATGTTTAGTCAGCTACTTTACCACTGTATGCACTGGCTGCTGGAAAAGAAAATGTTCTGTTGACTTACCATTCAGAAACCCCTGATGAAAAACATTTAGAGTCATTTCTACCCTAAATGTCACCGAGTGGAGATGCTACCAACACATAGCCAGTCAACCAAAGCATTGCTAGTCATAACAAACATGAGCAAAATATGAAAATATACACTGGTCATATCTTGTACAGGTAAATGACCCAAAACTAAGGAAATGTTGAAATTGTTCTGCAACTCTAATGTCATTTCTATTAATTCAATCAGCTTCTACGTCCACTCTATGATATGAAATTTGATCTATTTGGCATTACATTACTTGTACAAAACATTGAAAACAATGTTTTTTCAACAGCTTAAAGAAGTTTGGGCAAAAAGCTTTGCATAAAGTGCAGTAACTTGTTCTTTACTTTTTCTCTGCATCTGCAAATTAAATTAAATTAAATCTGAGAAACATAAAAAATAATCACATCCTTTTGATTAACAACGATTTTTTTTTCTGAATACATTTTAATATTTGACTTTAAAGTCTCTCTTTCATTTGAAGGGTACATTTGTTGAACAACCGGCGGCTCCATGACTCATATTGTCATTTTGTATTTCATCTAAACTTGCCACCAGTAAAACAGCCGGAGGATCGCCAACCAATGACTGCTTCTCACCTCTTTTCAACACCAGCTTCACTGGAATTCACAATAACTATTCTAGACTCATCAGGTAATAAAAAAAAAAACATAAAAAAACCACATCTGAAAAGCCAGCATAAGGTTTAATTTACTTTACAAAGGATTTTAATTTGACTACATTTTATGATTTTAATTTATAGTATTTTTAACCGTTTATCAACTTTTTTAGACTAATCATAGCACCTGTGATATTTTAACAGAAATGTTAAATTCAACTGTTAACAATAGTTAGCTATTTTTAACTTGTTAGCTTAGCTTAGCATCTACAGGTCAGAACATTTTTTTTATTACAGACTACTTTATCTAACTCTTATCAAACTATCCTCAGAAAGCAGCTTAACAAAGAGCAGTGAGTATACATTTACAAATTACTGCTTGGCATATTTATGTTATTCTGTTAGCTACATCTGGCACCTTGGTTTAGCCTATAGCACCTACAGATACATTGTTTGTTACAGAATTCCTTTTATTGTCAAAAGCACAACTAAATTAAAAAAAATAAAAACTCTTGAAGCCAAGGCAATAAATAAATAAATAAATGATGATCAGGTTTTAGATGTATTAGCTGAGTTTAGGTAAACAAACTTGGAAAGTTTGTTTACCTGTTTTTTTTTAGCTAATTCAAAACTTATTAGACAGGAAAATGAACCCAAAGACAATAAAGAAAATTATCAGAGTAATTACTGAAGGAAGAAAATAAAAAAAGGTAATCTCCAGGTTTCCATATCAGTCATTACAGATTTGACTCATCTGGTAAGAAAAAAACTGAAACCTAGTCCACAAAAACAAAGAGGAAAAAAATCCTAAATTAAGGCAGAGGCTGAAACCTCTACAGGTGTCAGCTCTTATCTCATGCCTAAAATATGTCTTGAAATGAAAAACTATGAGTAACATTCTCATTTTTTAAATAATCCTGTTATTACAATAAATCATAGGTATCACTTGAAAATAAAAAGCAAGACTAAACTCTTTTCCTGTCATTTTCCTTTTGCATTTTTCTCCTCCTCTTCTTGCATTAGGTTCAGTGTGTACCTTGGCTTGTTCCCAAAACTCCTCTCTATTGATTTTCTTCATTTCCACCTCTGCATTAGTCTTCTGGTACACTGTGCCCTGCAACAGGAATGATGCATGGATACATATTTGTCAGCTAGTCATGTAATCAAAAAAGCAAATCAACTTTGAACTCTCATTTTGATGTTGAGTTCTACCTTTATCATACAAATCCCCAACATTTCCTCTTACTTTTAAAGTAGAAGGTATATATTTCAATTTCTTGACAACTGAAATTTATGAACAGGTGTACAATATCAAGTGAATAAAAATAAAAGCTAAAGGAATACATAAAAAAAAAAAACTTTTTATTTTTATTTAAAAAGTCCAAACTAAAATAAATTCTGACTTGATTTTATTACTGTTTATGTACCACATCTCCGTGCTCTTCATCTCGGGTTTTCAGGCGGCTCAGAACTGGGCTCGCCACCACCGCTGTCCCATTAGTTAGCCGCTGACCAATGGCTGACGGATCTATGTCATCCAGGCTGCTGGCATTGACGGTAACCTCCACACCCTGAAGTAAACAAAAAGAAGTTGGAAAAGAATGAATTTAGTTCTTTTACATAAACAAGATGTGGTATCAATCAGTCTGTCTGTTTGCTACAGACAGACTCCTTGGAGTCAAAATAACATACTGTAGCTACCAGTGAATGAAGCAAGCATATAGAATAAAGCTAACAGCTAATGAATATGACAGCTACAGAAGCTTAGTCTGCCCATCAATTACCCAGTCAAGACAACAGCTACTAAAGCTAACAGCTAGTGAAGCTAACAGCTACTAAGAGTCAATCTAACAATAACTGAGCAAACAGCTAATTTGAGTCAAGCTATCAGCTACTGAAGCTAACAGCAACTCAGTATCAAGCTAACCGCTACCGAGTCTAACTACTACTGAGACTAACAGCTTCTTGGAGTCAGGTTAGCAGCTGCTGAAGCTAACAGTAACTCCAGTTAAGTGCTATTCAAAATTGGTCTAAATGGTTTGCCTGGAAACCCCTATTAATAAGTTAATTGCAACAATATATTTATTTGAGAGTACATTGTGAGACTGTTATAAAAAAACAGTCTCGTTTCATTTCCTTTTTTGATCAATAATGAATTCCTGATCTGAATTGGAATGATGACATTGAATATTGCTAAACCTTTGCTGCTTTTCTGGGGCTATGCTAACTGTATGAACCAAAAGGTTCTACCACTGTACAGACATGATGGATGATGAGTGATCATCCTGATGTTTCAGGATAATATGGCAGGCCAGTGTCTGAGTACATGTAATGGTGTTAGCATGACAACAAAGAATTGAATTGCTTGAAGTAAAAAAGATGCAACAGTGGCAAAATTGAATTGTAATCAAAATATATAGCTTGCTCAAACTCATAGATTTAAAGTGGAGTTGTTTCAGAATATAAAAGTTATATCTTGAATGGTTACAGAAAAGATACTGACTCAAAAAGATTAACTATCCTTGGATCAGGAGTACCAAACACCTAACAGAGATATTTGGGCTGTAGGAAAGCTGCTGTCTAAATACATAGCAGAAAACTAGCATCTTCAGGGTTTTATACTGTATGTTTGCTAATGTTCCCGTTTAACACAACCAATCATGTAAGATTACGCTTAGATTTTTTGGGGCTGCATGAAATTAATCTCAGTTCCTACAGTGCCCTCTGAAGTGATAGAAACACAATATGTGGATCCCTAAAAGGGCTATTTAAAACCCTGTCGGTGCGATGAAGTTGGCTCTGTGTGGGAGAGAAAGCTGCCACTTAGAGTAATGACACTCCAACACACACTCAGCTCAGCTGCTAGAAAAAAATGTATAAATAAAACATCACCTCTGCTTTAATCTCCATCTTTTTATCTGCTCTATAAATCCTAAAATGCACTCAGCCAGGTGTGCAGGAGGGAAACAAATGCTTTGTATGTTTTCCTCCACACACAGCACCATCTCCATGCTCTCAGCACCAAGAGATTGCTTTAAAAAGAGATGCAATTTGTCACACACACTTGTTCTTCCTCTTTGATCCTCCTACAGGTTTTAATGTGATGAAGCTCCTTTCACTGCCAAAGGTTTGATAAAAACGTTCAGGTCTTGTCCAAATTGACTTGGATATTTTGCAGAAGAAAAATGTTCTGAATCCATCCAGATGGAAGCCATACGTTTGATGAAAAGAAAACAAAAATCCAAAGCAGTTGATTGTTTGAGTTAAAATGGAAGAGGAAGCCAGTGCAGCCTTCTGTGCATTGACTGAGTACTGAATCAATATTTTAATGTTTGAGTTATCTTCCCTCGCAGTCCGCCCAGTTCAGGGATAAAGAAAACTCACCAACCGGTTGATTCACTAAACAACTGATGCCCTGAAACCTGCAGGTCAGGAGCCGCAAGTGGCTCTTTGTACCTTTTATAGTTGAACTATGGCTAAAAATGACGAGAATCCAATTAATGTTGCAGCTTTTTAACTATTTAAAAATTTCTTCCTGCAATATTTGCAATGAATTTTCACAAACAATGACACTAAAAGTTTCAATAATATGTTTTTAGATCTGTTTTCCTTTATTTAAAATCCTAGAAAGAAAATGCTGGTTCTTTAAAAATGATAAGAAATGTCCTAAAGCAGATACTTGTCTGTAAAGTTGTACTTTTCCAAAAGGTTATGTGACATTTGTGGCTTTAAACAAGTTTATTTTGGCTGTTCTTTAAGGAAAATGGTTGTAACGGTTGCAGACGTCTGACATAGTGCTTTGTAAAAATATTCATACACTTTTTGTACTTTTCTTAACTCAGGCTGCATGTTTAAAGCAGCTACACTAGTGGAAGACGAAAATAACTTTATATATTCTTATGGGTTATGTTGCTCATGCAAGTTTGCAGTTCTGACCTGGAAGAAGTCTGCAATGGTGGCAACGTGGCTGGCACAAGCGCACTTCCTGGCATCTGGAACATCTTCTCCCACCTGCCACAGAGAGAGAGAGAAAACATTGATTAGCTTTAAACAATGAGACCAAAAGCAAGGTTTGAGTGACACCAATCCTTGTTTTTGGTACTTAGAGTAGATACTTATTGGCCTTAGTGCAGTTACTGGTTCCTCTACAAAACAAACAGGTTGTCAATTCATCAAAGAAAACTAAGGACAGAAGTCGTCTAGAGAAATAAAGCTGTACAAAATACATTCCGGATCTCAATTTATTGGTGAAAATCCTAATAGTTCCAACTTATTCCTTTAAATATCTACATATTTCTGGATATATTTTGGATTAAATGAAGATTTTCATAAAAGGTTGACATAATAAAGATATCAACCTACAAAACTACAAAATTTCTTAAAGAATTGCACCTAATCCCCGCTGACACTGGGTGTGCATGGTAAAATTTGAACTGAGTAGCAGAATCTTCTAGTGTTAACAAATGTCAAAAAGTTTTTATGTTTCCACTGTTTTAACACACGCTACAGAAAGGCTTCACTTATAGCTTTAAAATACAAATTCAGCACCTCATATAGAGAATTGAAGTAAAGTTTTCTGCATGTTTGAAAACTTTACTAAAAAAGAAAATGAGTCCTACAGCTGGGAGGCGATATGAAGATGTACACATGGAGATTAAACAATGCTAGAAACTTGTGTTTAGCAAAATGTGTCTTTTCTCAAAATCACAAACATCTGTGGGAAAAATGGAATAATTATAATAAAATAAAACATCAAACAGTAGCAAGTGCTTCCATCCATTGGCAACCTTAAAGAAAGTGTTAAAAACAAAGTCTCCATTTTGTTTGCCCACTTTATGTGGTACACCTGTTTGATTGCTTGCTAACAAAACTTGTTAACAATCAAGTTATGTGGCATGACCTCAAATTTAGACATCAAATTCTTTCAAGTGAGCATCAGAATGAGGAAGAAAGGGTATGGCAGCTGTGGTCAAATACACTGGCCAAACTTTCCCAGAAACTCAGACTGATATTAACACTGTGTGGCCGATAATTGTAAGTTTTAAGTTCAGGTTGACTATCCAGCAGATGAAGTGAGAAATAAAAGACCGCTTAAGGAATAAAAGTTAATGTATATCAGCTGTTTTGCTGAGGAATGCATGGATGTAGAACAACTACAAAGTTTTCTCTGTGTGCCCAAAAGCAAAACTCTACTGGGAAACTTTATTCCACCAAATCTAGACCTAAAATATGATCTGTAATTTATTATCTTGTACTTTCCTAAGAGCTTCAGTAAAACTGGACTTGTTTCTCGGATGCAAATCTTTGACTTGAACCAAAGAAATCTTTTGGATGAGAGTCTTTGAGAAACAAAGGAATTACATTTGCCTTCAACCTAAGCACTTAAAATTGTAATCTCATGATTGGCTGACACTGCACCAGCATATCTTGTACTTTAAAAATATGCCATGGGTCAAAGGTGACACAGTTTCCAAAGATTTTTATAGCTGCAGTTATACAAAAAAATCTGCAGTTTTGTTTAATAAAGATGATGTTAGCCAACGAACCAAGATAAAACAGTTAAACCACAGCTGCACTGAATATTTTAATTTGAATGTTGTTTTTTTTCAGAATTACTCATTAATTTTCCTTTTTAGTGATTCAAGCTGCATTCGACAGCAGCTTGAGCCTTGCTTTGCTCCCGCTTGGTACTTTTTTTCATCTGTGTGCGGCTCAGTTACTGAAACAGTTTTTATTGTAACAGGCTAAATGTACTTTACTAATCACAACTCATTCATACCAGGACAAAGGAAACACAGTGAGCACCAATTAGATGGAAAAAAACAGGCTCATCTTATCTGCATTCATAACAATTTATCTAAATTTCATGTTTTTGTGCCAGGATCAGACAAAAATACAGCTGGAAAGTTTAATTTAGGAACTTTAATTCCCCCTTCTGGCCCAGTTCAGACTGGCTTGGCTCATTTGAACTCCGTCTGTTGCTCTTGTGGCTGTTTCTGTTGCTTGATGATGAAAAACACCAATGGCTGCAATCCCAGGCTCAATTAACCACCAAATGTCTTCCTGTCTGACTCTTTCAATCACTATTTGCTGCATTAATGAAAGGATCTCTGGGTGAAATTTTTTTCTGCTCACCTCTGCAGATTGGGTCCTGGGAACAAACCAAAAAAAAGAAAAAAAAAAACAGGCAGTAATTAAACATAAGCTTTCTTTCTTTCTTTCTTTCTTCGTCATTCTGCACTCTGTCATTATGTACTTGCTCAGTGAGCCCCGACTGCTGTCAGGTCCACAAAGTAAAACATTCTATTCATGTCTTCTTTCTTTTGTCACCTATATGTTATATATTATCTTACATTTGAGGTTGTTTTAGGTCTCCCAATTTGGCCTAATTATCAAAAAGTTGTTATTTGGCTAATTAAAACATCAACATCAAATACATAAACGACACACTTCCACTAGTGTTATATTTTCTCTACTCTCGATAGAACAGTATCCTTACTGGATATTTATTGTTTAAATTTATTCAATAAATCTACAAACAAATCCAAAGGACGAAAATCGATCTATAATAAATGGTGTAGAATTGTGGAACTTCTCTTCATCAATGCAGTGAAACTTAAAACTCATTAAGCCATATTTATCACTGCACTAAGTGATTAGCACAATCAGCATCAATAACCTGTGAAGTAATTAGTGATATATTCACTAATATTAAGGTTTTCAGGCCTTTAAAGGAGCTGCCTCAATCTTGTTCAGTTTAGAGATGAATTCTTGAACTTGAGTGATGTGGTCAAAAGATAA
The DNA here is from genome assembly GCA_903067095.1 of Girardinus metallicus. Lineage (NCBI taxonomy): Eukaryota > Metazoa > Chordata > Actinopteri > Cyprinodontiformes > Poeciliidae > Girardinus > Girardinus metallicus. The sequence continues at coordinate 48,820 of CAEGAE010041707.1, forward strand.
AACAGACAAACAAACTCAAGAAAGTAGTGTCGTTATTTTTTTCCATTTGTCACCATCGAACTGCCTGTTTCCATTTCTGGATATTTAAGTATAGTGATTTCCAAGAAAAATCTAAACAAAAGCGTGTTTTATTGATTGTTGTGTGGACGCTTTTAGCTCTTTGTTTTCTATGTATTTAAAATCAAGTAGAGCATTCACACATATTTAAATCTAGATTATTGTGAAAGCATGACAACACCTTGATGAATCGATCCATCAGATCTGCAGCAGCTGCGTACTGAACTATGTTTAGATCAATCCCTGACAGATAAGCTACTAAATTAAAAATGTGCTGCGAGTCCTTCTGACCTGAACATCCTTCTTTCCACACACCAAAAGACATTTCTGCCTCACTTCCCCTCCCCTCCTGTCAAACAGCGACTCACCCAGTTGATGAGGATGTATCGTGGCAGAGCGGCAGTGGGCTCCTTCAGGCTGCAGAAGCCGTACATCACACTGCTGTTGTCGAAGGTCAGTGTGATCTCTGCCAGACCTCCTCCTGCAGGACAGAACAGAGGAGAGGCTTTTGGTTCCTCTTGCTCAGGCGTCTGCAACCCGAGGCTACGAGCTGCAAGTGGCTCTCTGGACCTTCCACACTGGCTCTGTGGAAGGTCCAAACATGCACTGATTCAACCAAAAAAAAATGAACTCAATAGAGTTGCTTCAACAAGTTACCACCACCTGTCTGCAGGTTTCACCAACTCAAATTTAAGACCTTTTTCATAGCATTATGAATGAAATGTAAAACCTACGTCTCCACAGAAATGTACAAACTTCATCCAGCCAACAGGCAATAAATTTGCATCCACCCATGATAGACACAAAAAATGAGCTAGCTAGGTATATTAGCAGCTAGCCTAAACTGCCTCAAGTCACAGAATGCCATGAAGACATCTGAGTCCAACTCACACTTTCACCTGACAGAAAAGTCTCACTAAAAAATACAACATAGAACTGATGAGATGAAATAGCCCTGTGAAGATAAAGTTAAGCTTTCATTGAAAAAATGTCAAACGTAAACAAAGAAGAAAAAAAAACAATGTTTGTAGATGAACATTCTTAAGTTTTTATATGATCTCTCACTGAGCTCAACTCCTTTGTTTTAGTAGTGAAATGATAAAATTCCAACAAATTTCAAAAACACAAAAAGAGGATTGGGAAATAAAGGATAATCTTACTTTTTAAACACAAGCTTACTTTTTAAAAAGGAAATAAGACATTTTAAGACCTTACATAGATAGATGAATTTAAGACTTTTTAGGTATGCATGGACACCCCGATATTCATGTGTTAAAATGGTTCAGTCAAATACATAGCTGAAGTTATGCAAAGTTGCTGAAACCCCAAATGCTTGGTGGTATGACCTGGGGTATTCAATACGAAGAGCCACATTTGAGGAGAGATTTGTATTATTCTCCTTCTACTTTGCACTACTTAGTGTTGATTTGTCACATAGAATCCTAGTAAAATACACTGAGGTTTGCTTTGTAATGTGCCAAGTTAAAACAGCATATAAAAACTCTAGCTCTTTGGGTATGATACAACTGGTTGCCCCCTGCTGGTTGAAGCAGATAGCTAAACTTCCTGGTTCTGGTTTAGCTTTAGGTCTCTTCCAAATGTTCGTATTCATATTGTATTTACTTGTGCACTCTCTACGCCGTTGGCACATACACAGCTGGAGTTTACAGCATCTAAATATTACTGAAAGCAGGACAATATGAGGTAATGCTTCTCCATAGCTGCGCAGAAAGGCATTGTTGTGTAATACAAACAAAAGTAGGAAATTCTTTTCAGGCTGAAAGCAAATATAGCTGCGTAAATGTAAGATAACAGATCTGCTTTCAGTGATTTATTTGTTGCCAATGTGGAACATTTTATAACAAACCCGAGCTTCAGCAGTTTTCTCTCCTCTGGTATTGAAGCATTTGATCCATATGCACATTTGCAAATTTATGAGGAACCATTCACACAACAGTTGCAGTGTCAACATGGCATCGTGAATCGAGAATGAATCAAATATAAAGAAGAAGCCTTCGTCTGTTAGCAGCAGTGCACTACAAAAACAGAATCTTACCAAGTATTTTTGGTTTAGTGTCTGGTGCAAATATGAGAAAACATTGGAAAATGTTTTAAGTGAAATAATCTGCCAGTGGAACTAATACTTTTTAATGAATAAAAATTACTTAAGTAATAACAAAGGAATTATTTACTTAAAACAAGCTTCTATATCTTGCTTTAATGTTACTTGTAAGTCTTATTTCAAGTGTACTAAGATAACTGCACTAGAAACTAGGTCAGAAATACTTGGTAATGTTTGACAATTGGATAAAGAACCTGGAGAGCTCATCAGCTTTTTCGCCTCGCGTCTAATTTCCCATTTAAAACACGGAAATTACAACAGTGATGTGTTCCTCCTGAGGGAGTCCCAGCAGAGATCACATGTTTGAGGGAAATAAAAGAGATGGAAACGCATACCTCCGGATGCAGCCAGTGTCAGGTCATTACTTTCATCCTCATAGGTGTACAAGGCCCTGTTGACACACAGAGAGGGGCTGGTGATTAGGCAAGGATTCATTAGAAACGCAGCGGTTACAGGAAATCACTGAGCTAAAAACCCAGTACAGGTAGAAACAGTCAACACATCTGTTTATGTGTGTTTAGTTAAAGCAGAGTAAAACTTTTACATTTTGTCTTCATCCAGACATATTCAAGAATTTGTTGATAATCTGTGGCTGATGTCAGAATAAAATGGGATAAAAATGATTATCGTTTAATAAATATCTTCTAAAGTCCATCAGATCAGAAGGAGACAGTACATTAAATGCATCCTGGAATTGAAGAGAGAGACACCTGATATCGAAACCTAACGTCTACCTCCCAGTGTGTGTACATATGTGACCTTTCTGTAAGCAGGCATGTCTCATTGAGATAAAGAATCTCTTGACATGAGAGACCTGGCCAAGACTGGCCGTAGCACAATGACACTTTCAAATCAAAACTACACATATCAAAACCCAGTTCAAATACAATATGGATAATAAAAGAAGAAGAAAAAACTAAGAGCAAACACAGTCATTAAAGTAAAAATGGGATTAAAGTACAACTTGATATTAGTCAAAGCATCTTCAAAAAATACATTATTCACAAACTAAGAGTGGCTTTAAACACATTAAAAAAGACCCTTTCCTTTCTGAACATTTTTACATCATTTTCATATCACTTGCTGCCTTCGTGTTGCTGCAAACCAGTGGTCCCCAAACTACGGCCCGCCTCCATATTTGGTCCGGCACCCCTGAACAATACCAGAGAGCATTTAGATTTTTTTTCATATATGTGTATTAGGGCTGGGCAATGTATCGAGTATACTCGATGTATCATGATATTTTCAATTCACGATAGTTAAATGGCTGTATCACAACCATCGAGCATAAATTGTCGTTCAAATAATAAACTTTCGACGTCAAATTCACTGCGAGTATGGTTTATCCGACACCCTATGAATGCATCACGAGTCCCTCCTCCCCCCCTCCCAACCTGAAAATTTTGAATGAGACGGTAACTGAAGATGAATCAGATGAACTCGTTTAGAAAGAGCGCTGAATCAGTAGTTTGGAAGTGGTTTGGATTTTATATGGAGGATGTCGAACCAAACGAGGTAATTTGAGAAACATGTTATAAAACTATTGTGACAAAAGTTATACCACAGATTTATTTCACCGCCTAATCAGACTATTCTTTTATGTGCCATTCATAGCCGCGCTGAACTATTTCGTTAAAGTGAAACCTGGAGATGTAGGTATGATTAATGTAGTGATATGCAATGAGAATAACTCAAAACCGCTCATTCTTTTTTCTGTTCTTTGTCGGCTTTATGATACACGCAGACTCGTTGCCATAGCAACTGACAACAATGCAACTTTATGTATTAGGATTCAGAACCAAAAACACTCAAACATTACCTTACATAGAACAGAACATTCGGTTCGTTAAAGTTTTATGCTTTTAGTCTAAATGTGTATTTAGCTTTTATTAATAAATGATCACTGTGGTAGATTAGCCTCTGCTGCTATTAGCCACGCTAACACAGCGGTGGTAGATTAGCCTCTGCTGCTATTAGCCACGCTAACACAGCGGTGGTAGATTAGCTGCCGCTGCTATTAGCCACGCTAACACAGCGGTGGTAGATTAGCCTCCGCTGCTATTAGCCACGCTAACACAGCGGTGG